>CM049869.1:47294575-47299575 GCA_027474115.1 Schizopygopsis malacanthus | reverse complement strand
AACACTTATCCGAAAGAAAATTGCATTTAAGTACAGCCCTATGATATCTGTGCGATGCAGAAAACGTGGGAGGAATCTCTGAATCCAGTCATAAAAACAGAATTTGTCAAAGTTTGGATGAATTAATCAAAAGTAGGTCATTACACTTAAAGAAAATCATGATATGGACAATTTTCAAAAAAATTAAATGTTTAATTTTCATTAATTCAAATATAAATTAAATCAATGTTTTATGTCTTCATCTGATAACCAGTCAAATTTAAATACACAACACAGAATTTCTGAAAACACATTTAATTAGGCTACTGTAAGAATAAATTACAATTGTTTGCATGAATTAGAATAATTAGACATGCTAAAACAGATTTTGGTAACAATAAAACATAAGGTGAGAAAAATTTCATACGGCCCTAAACATGTCATTTTTGTTTCACTTTTAATAAATTAATGTTAAATTGTATATGTTTCATGATTTTAATTAATTAGACATGCTTTTTGATGAGTAACATTTTAATTGACCATTATAAAGGAGTCCAGAAAAATGTTAATGGAAAAATTTAAATTTAGAAAAAAATGTAACCGATTTCATAGAGCCCTAATTAAGGCAGTGTTATTTTAGTAGCACCGAGATATTCATATTTCAATATACATTTTTTTACTTAATAATAATTTTTATAATGTATGCAATGTTGAATCAACATATATCTCTACAGCTTTTTGTAATTTCTATTTAATGCTTTTCTCATCTGACAATTTTCTCATCTTTCCTCATCTGACAACACACACACACACACACACACACACACACACACACACACAGACACAGACACAGACACACACACAGACACACAGACACACACACACACACACACACACACAGACACACACACACACACACACACACACACACACACACACACACACACACACAAAAGCCATTGAGTACTACAGCCAAATAGTGGCATTGAAATGTTAGATATTATTATATTTTTATACCACCATACTTCACCAGATGGCACCAAAGTCACCAAATGTTTAGGTTTTGCCTGTCTGAACTTACTGGATTTTATTTTTTACTGAAGTAAAATAAATATTAAATGCATATTTCATATAAAAAAATTCACTTTTAGAGGTAAATATATAAAAGAAATGGTATGAACTGATAGCATGAAAATGGGGATATGACATTTATAAAAAAACAAAAAACTAATTGGGATCACACCTGAGACCTTTGTGGACACATCTGGGCTTGAAGGTCTCAGGTGTGATCCCAATCATTTTAGACGGATTAAGGGCTGTTATACGAAGGATGCTTGAGGGTTAAAGACTCATCTCTCATTATGAATTGTGTGATTTACAGTTTTCTTTGTCTATGGTCTTTCAGGTTACCAAAGACACGGTCGTATGAAGACCTGCCCACGTCCTGTGAGGGTCTGACCCCAAACCGCCGCAGCAGCGACCCAACCCTGAATGAGACGTGGCACGAGCGCCGGCTCTCACTGGAGATCAGCGTGACGACACAAGCCGACGGAAACCACACGCTGACGTCAGAAGGAGGCGGCCTGGATCAGAGACTCGGCCTAAACACCAAGCTTTCTGAAGAACTAAACACAGATCGTTCAGCAAACGGGGCGGAGCTTTCTGTGACTGACAGCCAGATGCAAAACATCTCACATGAAGAGCACAGGAAAAACACGCCTGCCTTCGATATCCCAGAGGAGTCGGCTCTGAAGGAGAGCAACAGTGAGGACCAAACGCTCGAGTCGCCTCAGGAGCTTGAAGAAAAACGCACATCTGCATCCCAGCATCCTTTGCAAACCAACATTGAATTAACACCAGAAGGACTGCATCTAGATCATTGTACTATTACCCATGATTCTTCAGAATCTAGCAGTCAATCTTCAATGGAAAGTCTTTCCAGTCCAAACCACACATCTCTTAATGGCATCTGCTCACCTTCCCAGCATCCCGTGCATCCTCTTTTTCCGTCGGCCGATCGGGACGCAGCGGGAGACGCCTCTCCGACGTCGCCCCACAAGCGTCCGCTGGGTGTTTCCGGACGTTTATCGGCATTAGGGCACCTGGAGAAGGACGGCTTGAGTCTGCACAGCGACGCTGTACAGGTGCGTCTGCGGCAGATGGAGGCGGGGCATCAGCTGCAGGTGGAGACGCTGAAGAAACAGGTGCAGGAGCTCTGGAGCCGGCTGCACGTCAACGGGAAGCTGGTGAGGAACAAACACACGTTACACTTCGTTACATTTAGCAGAAGCTTTTATACAAAGCCACTTACAAATTAAGACAATGGAAGCAATCAGAACCAACAAAACAGCAATGATATGAAGTGCTATAACAAGTCTATAGTTAGTGTTTGTGGTGAATCTCACACTTCCTGTTCCTGTGTGCCGCAGACGTCTCTGCCAGACGGGGAGAATAACATGGAGTCTGGCTGTTTGCAGCGCTGCGGGAACACCGATCTCCTGCCCGAGTCCAGCTGGGAACAGATCCAGCAGCGGGAAGCAGAGGTGAGCAGATCAGACCATCAGCACAGTTAACAGTCCGGGGATAAGTTCACAGATTGAATTAATAAATCCAGTAGTAGACTGCGTAAAACACCAGATTCAGTTCAGAAGAGTGTGAACTAAGGTTGTGATGGTGAGGTAGAGGTCTGCTACCCGACTCGGGTCAGGTTCGGGTTAATGTTTAATGGATAGATTCGGGCTCGGGTTTGTAGCTAAACCAAAACTATATGCAGAGATTACGCTGCTTTCATAGACGCACACACACACACACACACACACACACACACACACACACACACACACACACACTCATATACACACACAGAGAGACAGACACACACACATTGACTATCACAGCAAGCCTAATGTGAACGTGACCTTATGGGCTTCATGTTTCTAATGCTTATTGTGTTTGTGGTCATGTGACGCAGTGGTTCTCAGATCGCGTGGAGTCTCGCTGCTACGGGTGCGAGAGGACGCTCTGGCTGGCGGCGAGGAAGCATCACTGCAGGTGATCAGTGTGTGTGTGTGTCTGTGTGTGAGTGTGTGTGTGTGTGTGTGTGACCCTCCTCTGTCCTGAATCTCACCCGCTACTGACCCTAAAACACACGCAAATATTTCAGCTTCAGTGCACATTAAATGTTAAATAGTTTATATGAGTCGACTGATACTAGTTTATATGAGTCGACTGATACTAGTTTATATGAGTTGACTGATACTAGTTTATATGAGTCGACTGATACTAGTTTATATGAGTTGACTGATACTAGTTTCCTAGTTTATATGAGTTGACTGATATCGACTGATACTAGTTTATATGAGTCGACTGATATCGACTGATACTAGTTTATATGAGTTGACTGATACTAGTTTATATGAGTCGACTGATACTAGTTTATATGAGTTGACTGATACTAGTTTCCTCGTTTATATGAGTTGACTGATATCGACTGATACTAGTTTATATGAGTCGACTGATATCGACTGATACTAGTTTATATGAGTTGACTGATACTAGTTTATATGAGTCGACTGATACTAGTTTATATGAGTCGACTGATACTAGTTTATATGAGTTGACTGATACTAGTTTCCTAGTTTATATGAGTTGACTGATATCGACTGATACTAGTTTATATGAGTCGACTGATATCGACTGATACTAGTTTATATGAGTTGACTGATACTAGTTTATATGAGTCGACTGATACTAGTTTATATGAGTCGACTGATATCGACTGATACTAGTTTATATGAGTTGACTGATATCGACTGATACTAGTTTATATGAGTCGACTGATACTAGTTTATATTGTCGACTGATATTGACTGATACTAGTTTATATGAGTCGACTGATACTAGTTTATATGAGTTGACTGATATCGACTGATACTAGTTTATATGAGTTGACTGATATCGACTGATACTAGTTTATATGAGTCGACTGATATCGACTGATACTAGTTTATATGAGTCGACTGATATTGACTGATACTAGTTTATATGAGTTGACTGATACTAGTTTATATGAGTCGACTGATATTGACTGATACTAGTTTATATGAGTTGACTGATATCGACTGATACTAGTTTATATGAGTCGACTGATATTGACTGATACTAGTTTATATGAGTTGACTGATATCGACTGATACTAGTTTATATGAGTTGACTGATATCGACTGATACTAGTTTATATGAGTTGACTGATACATGTTTATATGAGTTGACTGATACTAGTTTATATGAGTTGACTGATACTAGTTTATATGAGTTCACTGATACTAGTTTATATGAGTCGACTGATACTAGTTTATATGAGTTGACTGATACATGTTTATATGAGTTGACTGATACTAGTTTATATGAGTCGACTGATACTAGTTTATATGAGTTGACAGATATCGACTGATACTAGTTTATATGAGTTGACTGATATCGACTGATACTAGTTTATATGAGTCGACTGATATTGACTGATACTAGTTTATATGAGTTGACTGATATCGACTGATACTAGTTTATATGAGTTGACTGATATCGACTGATACTAGTTTATATGAGTCGACTGATACTAGTTTATATGAGTTGACTGATACTAGTTTATATGAGTTGACTGATATTAGTTTATATGAGTCAACTGATACTAGTTTATATGAGTCGACTGATACTAGTTTATATGAGTTGACTGATACTAGTTTATATGAGTTGACTGATACTAGTTTATATGAGTTGACTGATACTAGTTTATATGAGTTGACTGATACTAGTTTATATGAGTTGACTGATACTAGTTTATATTAGTCGACTGATACTAGTTTATATGAGTTGACTGATACATGTTTATATGAGTTGACTGATACTAGTTTATATGAGTCGACTGATACTAGTTTATATGAGCCGACTGATACTAGTTTATATGAGCTGCACTGATATAAACAATATGCTTTACAGCTCAATTAACAGTTTTAACAGCTTCG
>CM049869.1:47279575-47289575 GCA_027474115.1 Schizopygopsis malacanthus | reverse complement strand
CAGGAGTCTGAAGGAGTCGCCTGAACTGCCTCTGATATCGATCGTGCTGAGAAACTCATCTCTCGCGTCTCTCGTCCGTTTGTAGCCGTTTAGCTCGCGTCAAGGAGCGGTCGCTCTACTAAAACACTCGAAGCCATCAGGGCTAAAGTAGAGGGCTATCAGGGCTAAAGTGGAGAGAAAGACGCAGTCTTTAGGACGTTTTATTCGTCTCTTCTCATCGCTAGGAAAGTCTTACATTGCTTCTCTTGTTGCACTTCGACTGAAAATGACAACCAAAAGCCACACAATGTGGTATCGTATCAGTATTGTATTCGATAGAAATAAGCGCCAGTAGCTCACTGAGTGACGTCATCGACGCACATAAATAATGGCACCCCCATAGTCCAAAAACGATGTTGATTTGTTAAATAACATGCATCTTTCACGGGTTTTCTACTACATATTTAAATAAGAGACATCATTTACGTTATAGTAAGCTTAATACCCAGACATCCCTTGACAAGATTGACGGATCAATGCAATCAAAAATCTCATTCCAAGAGGTCTGGATAATACACGAGAACATTATGACATCAAAGGTGCTGTATGTAATTGTTTTGACTCTTCTAAAGCCAAAAAAATACATATGTTTGTAAATATTAAAGAAACAGGTTACATGTTTCTCTGAAAATAATGCTACAGCCTGTAAATATACTCTGAAACGTGTCTGTCAATATTACGCACTGCACCTTTAAGACATGTCCCAAGATCACATTTCAGTTTGGACCATTCACTAAAATATTCCTAAGTTATCATTTCTTAAGAGAAGTTCATACGATTCTCAAACATCTTATGAATTTAAGACAAGATAAATTACAAGTTTGCACAATTCGTTTAAAATATTCATTTCAACATTTGTATAAATCAACATAAAATGATTCACAAAAATCTTCTGAACTCATTTAAACGACAAGTTCATTTTTTTCATGTAAATATTCTTAGAAAAGAAGGAATTTCTGAAGATTTTTGTGAATTATCGACATTTTGGAATTTAAGTCATTTTTAAGATGACCTCCAAGACACGGAAATCATCTTAAGAAGGAAAAAAATGTGTAAGAACGTCTTTGTTTTTTAATTAGGCGTTTCTCTGATTGCACCTAAATTCACAAAAGCCTTCTTAAAGAAGTGACGACATTAAGATAAATTCCAAGAAATATTTATGAATCTTAAATTAAATTCTAGGTTTTTGTGCTTTCTCTAGAGCAAACGTGTCCTGTATCTATCATATCTACGTAAAACGATAATCAAAACTTTATTAATCATATAAGGGTCCCTATATGAGCAGTTTATGTTGAGCCGATACATTCATTAAACAACTTACCTTTGGGCACTTAAGACTAGTTTGAGGTTATGTTTGTTTTTAATTAAGGAATATTTGATTATTTAAACGTCAGATTCTTTAATAAATATTTGTAGGAATTAAACACGTTCTTAAATTTGCTCTTAGGTTTGAAAATATGAATAATGTTGTTCTTTGTGATTCTGGCCCCTGAGCTTCAGTGCACATGATTGATGTAAATAAGAGTCGAGTCAGGTGTTCTTCAGACGTGTTGCACTGAAGAGAGAAACTCTTACGGGTTTGAAGGAGTGATGATGATGATGATGATGACAGAACGTTTAGAGTCACGTTCTCCGCTCGGGGGAGTGCGCACACTCGAATACACCGTGTACATGTGATCGGTCTGTATGTTATGTGACGTGTACAGCCAGTGAAAGCGGATCTGATCGGGACGATCCGTGTCTGTCAGATGGAGGAGTTTGTGTGACTGATATTAAAGCACAACACACTGCCACCCGGATCCACGTCTGTTCCATCATTAGACGCATGTCTGAGTCCGCTTTCTCTCTATCAGTGCAGACATTAAATGATCTCAATATCACTCTATATCTCCAATAATGTGTCTTAAGATGAGATCCAGTGATGATTGAGAGATGAAGAAATACATGCCAATCATAAATCCTGATGGAAAAACATTAAATCACCTAATTATGTGATTTAACTGCAATGTTATTAATCAAGGAATGAGGAAGAAATCAGTTATACTAAAACATGAAAACGTTTTTTGGCAATTGCCTTGAAAATGAAACAAATGTGTTAACTAAATTAATAATAATCAAAACAACACTAAAACTTTTACCTAATATAAATAATAATGGAATATATCAAATTAAAAGTTAATGCAAAATATTAGTAAAAACTATAATCATGTTAACGATTCTAAATTAACACTGATTTTCCCCTGAGATGTAGAGCCGCACTACAGATGGCGGCATCATTATATTAATTTTACAGATATCGGTAGGTCTGTTAGTAAAATCTGTTGATTCAGCAATCTCTGTCACATTATATGCCAACGCTGACCATTCAGAAATGGGAAAAAGTTATTTATTCCACGTTTGCATGCCTGTAACTCAAGAAGTATTAAAGATATATTAATGCCCTTTTAGATATTGGATCTTAAAAATACTTTCCTTTTGGATATATTAATGCCCTCTTTATCTTTATAATTAAGGCCCTGTATGGTTCATTGGATCCAGAGATGACATAAAAATACTTTCCTTTTGACATCTTTATAATTAAGGCCCTGTATGGTTCAGTTCCAGAGATGACATTTTCAGCGGTCAAAAACCAAATAAATGGGTCATGATAATTCATTGGCATTTTAAAGAGGAACCCCCCCCCCCCCCAGTAAAATCAACATAACATATTTTGATAATTCATTTATTTTAAAGATAATTTCATGGCCCCCCCCCAGTAAAATCTCAACATAACATATTTTGAGATCAATTTCTTCCCATTGAAAAATATATTTGTACTCATTACTTTTCAATTAATGATCATTTTCCCATTGAAAAATATATTTGTATATTACTTTTCAATGCCTTTTAAAATTACATTTTTGATTTTATGTTAAAAAGAGTCCTGTTTAGTTGCCATCTGGTGGGAGTAAATTACATTTTTGAAAAGCCTGTTTATCTGCTATCTGGTGGGATGCCCAAAATAAGAAAAGCCTACATCTGCTATTCATATATAAAAGGCCTAAACATTCTCTAATTGAGTCCTTTTAATAGACATAAATATATAAAAGGCCTAAACATTCTCTAATTGTTATGGGTTTAGGTATATATTTAGTCATAATAAATACTTAGCAGACACTTTTATGGGTTTAGGTATATATTTAGTCCATTTAGCAGACACTTTTATCATAATGAGGACGGCTTAGTGGATAATGCAATCAAAATCAACAAAAGAGCAATGGAAGCAATGCAAGTCACCAAAGAGCAATAAATGCAACACGCCTCAGTGTAACACGCCTAACACAGTACACGTAACAAGGTAACACAGTTTTACACGTTTAACAAGGTTTTTATTTATTTATTATATAATAAATTAAAAAACAATAGATCAAGCTAGTGTTAGAGACCTTTTTTGCTTTTGTTAATTGAATAGACATTCTCTAAAGACAACTTTTGGAACGGTTTCGATTTTTTTTATGTTGATTTGAAGTGTCAGTTTTTGTATTTCTTTACCATTCATTTCCTATGGTCGGACATTTTTGACCGAAGACCATGTGTGACTTATTATATATTTTTTTACAACCCACTTAGCCTGCTTGAATCATGCCCTGAATTAATTAAAACAAATTAGTGTTCACATTTCAAATGCCATAAAAATCACCAAGTTTCATACAATTCTAATGAAGCTGTGATTTAAAAAAATAAGTGACCAAAGAGCACCAGAGGGTTAATCAACGCTTTTGGTCTCATTATGAATAATTCAATCCATTTCAAAGTTCATTCTCATAATCTTTCATCAAAATGTAATAACTCGCTCCACTCCAGAAATGTATCTCATTGAATATTCATTATAATGGTTATGAAAGTCAGAAAAACTCAAAGAGAGGAGCTCAGATAAAGATAAACTTTAGTTTATTAGTGGCTAGAGATAATGCTATCAGACCATAATCATAAAAAAAGAGAAAAGAAGAACGCTACATCTCTGGTAAACATCAGGTGGATTAGCGCGTACAGAACAACCGTCACGGCGTGCGTCTCCATGCGGCAGAACGAGACGAAACGATCAGTGGGAGAGAAACCCGAGCGGTTCCTGAGTTCATCATTCAGAGAAGCGGACGATACTGCGGTTAAAGCGACACCGAACACACGCCGCCAGCCTTGATTCAAGCAAAATGTGCCACTTTGAAGCAGTTTCGGACGATTTAAACCAGTTTCTCGCATTAACAAAAATAGACCGCCTCGTTATTCGCTTATTAAAAACATCACGTGGGCGTATTTACAAGGTTAACGTGACATCGAGACGGACGCTACGCTGTCGCCGGGGATTGTGGGAAAGAGCGGAGGAAGAGGAGTGTGTGTGTGTGTGTGTGTGTGTGTGTAAACGCTGGCGGATCCGTGTCTGTTCGTAAGGCCTTGTGCTGGGAGTTTCCTCAGATGTTCTTCACTGATGACACTTACACCGACGACTGATCCCAGACCTGCTGGACACACAAACACACACCATTAACACCGATCTACTCCATGCCTTCTTTCAGTCCAGCAAAAGCTCTTAGTGTAAGTGTTCAGCTGCTGCTTCAGTGTCAAATCTGGACTGGTTTTGATCAGAATAACTGCAGTAATATCTCCAGATGAACTCTTTCTGAAGCAGCTCGGCTTTACGTCATGTTTTAGATCATCAGGATCTTCTGAGGAGCGTTTATTTATTCATCTCTCAATCATTATATGTTTACAGCTCATCTTACTGAGACACATTACTGGAGATATAGAGATATTTAGATCAGAATCTACATCTCACTGATGTACATCAGAACTTCATTACATTAATATCAGCATCTGCAGCAAATTCATATTTTTGCTTAGTTTGAGTCTCTGAATAAAATTGAGCTGTTTGTTTTCTCCATATACAATACAATATAAAAAAGTCATTAATCATGTTTATCAGGGTAACTGCAGAATTTAAGACTAAGACCTTTTTAAAAGCTGCACAAATTCAATTAATATCATTCAGATACAGGATTTCACAAAAATTTTTTTTTTGTACAAAATGATAAACTTCACATTTCAGCCTTTTAATTTTGAAGAAAAGGGATGAGTGATAAGCATCAGTTATTCTAATACATGATCAATCAGTTATGTCTTAATTGTTTATGTTTTTATAATGCAGTATTATTAGGTTCTCGTTGATTCACATTTACAGCGGTGTAGAAATATGCATCGGTCTGAATAAAAACAGCAGACGTCTGATTGAAAATGCAGATTCAGTCTCTGCCAGCAGGAACGGCAGAAATATAGCGGTCTTCCCGGGAACGCCGGACTTGAGCAACACTCATTCATTCAGTGAAATCAGATCCTTTTCAAGTTTAATCATCACATATCGCCAGATGACCATTGTTCTCTTCCCGTCCACAACTTTAAGACCTTTGGAGATCAGAATTAAGACTTTCTTGTGCCATTTAAGACTTTTTATGGCCTTACAACTAAGGCTACTAATTAATTAACTAAATGTAAGTTTTTAAAAGCCTGGTATATACTGTCAATGTTTTTTTTAAAAGGGTCACATACTGGTGTTTGTTTTTAATGTCCACATGTGCGTTTTCAAGTGTTTCTTTCTCTTTGGAGCGTTACAAGATGATTGTTCATAGATAAGATCCCTGAAGTTACAAAGACTAAAGTCTCAAAACCAAAGAGATATTCTTTATCAAAGTTAAGACTCGTCCACGCCGTCCTAAAACGACTCATTCAAACACACCCCACATGTCTACATCACGATGTGGGAAGATTTGCACAACTAGAAATCAGAGGTTAAGTTATATTTACAACACTGTTCAGAACAGTTCAACCCAAATATTAGAGAGTGTGCAGCGCATTATACGAAGTATTGTGTCCTGAACCTGTGAGAATAGCGTACAACGCTTCTGTGCTCAAAGACTGTTTCTATAAAGTGAAGAACAGTCTGACGCTTCTGACTCACAGCCTGTAAGTATGATGATCATTTAAAGAATTAGCCGCTGATGATTCAAACATGAGTTTTGAGAAGTGTAGAGTAGCGCTTGTTGTTTCTCCGATCACAAATGCAGACATAGTAATGTGTAAAAAGATCATAGAAGTCATTATAATCAGTAATTATGTTTATAATGGGTTTTTATTGTTTTAGTCTCGTCGCGCCGGGACACGGAATCACAATACGGTGAGGGCGTAACATTTCCATCTCACGTTGAGGTATTCGGCCAATCACAATGCACGGATAGCTAGCCAATCAGAGCACGCCTCGCTCTCAGAACGATGAGCTTTGTAACAATCGACGTGTTTCAGAAAGATGGAGCATAGAGGAGAAACAATAATGTACAGTATGTGGAATATAATGTGTTTTTCACCTTGAACACATTGCATTACACCAAATACACAACATAACGTTCTTTTAGCAACATCATACGACCCCTTTAATTTTGAACACTAGACTGGTGCTAAAGATCTCACTTGAGGCTTTAATACACGAGTGTGTGTTCAGTCGTCCTGACCTTGTTAACAGTGTTGATGGGGGTTGCGCTGACCCCGTATGCAGTCTTTGGCGTGGCTCCTCAAACGCCCGGCCGGGCGAGCGCTCCCTGCGCAGGTCCATGGACGTCCCGGCGAGCAGTCCAGCGAGGGTCCATCATCCTGCCGGGCGATCGCTCCAGCCGGCCGGGGACTTGGCTCTGTCCAGGGGCCGCGCGGGGGACTTGTCCCGCCTGAACTCGGTGCGGGCCTCGTTGGTAGCGGGGGGGCGTCCCGGGCTGGTGCAGGCCCTCCTGTACGTCAGAGGCCAGACGCTTCGTGATGTGCTCGTTATAGGTGGGAGGACCGCGCTTGTTTGGGCTGCGAGAAACCGGGAGAAAGAGTCAAAGTCAGTCGCATTCATGTATAGTAGTCAGCATTTGAAGCCGATCAAAACAGGCTCATCAAAGTTGTCCTAAGACGAAAAACGCTTTGAGGTGTCAGGACAACATTGATGAAGTTTTGATTCACTTTAAAGCCTGAGTAGTGCAGTTCACAGAAATATACCAGTTTCCACCAAAACACCTTGAGGTTGTGAGCTTCTTTCATTTACACTTTATTTTCGAAGCGAATTCATTTGTAAAGATTATTTTACAAAAAAGTTAACCTTAACTGTATACATGTGTAGTTAGAAATGCAGAAGTAATTTAAAATATGAATATATCTCATGTAAATACAGTATAAAAAAAATAAAATATTACTTTTATTCATCAAGGATGCATTAAAATGGATCAAAAGTGACAGTAAAGACATTAATAATGTTGCAAAAGATTATAAATTAAACTAAATGCTGTTCTTTTGAACTTTCTATTCATCTGTGAATCCTGAAAAATAAAATGCATGACGTTTTCCAGAAAAATATTGAGCAGCACGACCGTTTTCAACATTGATAATAATCAGAAATGTTTCTTGATCATAAATCAGTATATTATTATGATTTCTGAAGATCATTTGACACTGAAGACTGCAGTAATGATGTTGAAAATACAGATTTGATCACAGAAATAAATTACAGTTTAACATATATTCACACAGAAATACAATATTTTAAATTGTAATAATATTTCAATTTTTTTTGATCAAATAAATGCAGCCTTGGTGATCAAAAGAGACTTCTTGCAAAAACATCAAATCTAACCAAGCCTAAATGTTGAATTGTTTACACACGCAGAAGAGCGTTCATAATCACCAGTGAGAGGAGATGAAATATATATCTGTAGAGTTATGAATGTGACCCGTCCAGAGCTCATAATAAACCCCACACCATCAGACCAGTGAAGATTCAGATCCATGTGTGCAACTGAACCGCTTAAATCCCAAGACCACTTTACCTCTATGGTGAGAAACATCATTATAAACGGAGCAACAGTCAAATGATGAACAAGAGCATCTCAATATAACGAGATCTGAGGAAGAACGTGTCATTAAATCTAGTCGGTTCTCTTTAAAACACTTTATTCATCACTCAGTTCACAGGTTAAAACATTCACGATCAGTCACTCCCTCGCACAAATAAAGAAAGCACGTTTCATCCTGTAAAGAGAGAGAAGACCGTCAGAAACTCTGGACCAATCACAGACAGAGTTCAGGTCACATGGTGTCGTGCACAGTCAGATGTACATCATCATTTCATCTTCTCAAATCTCACTCTGATATTGCAGGTGCAGCAGAAGTGACTGTTTCTCATGTCTTCTGATGGATCGTTATTAAACCTGATTTGACATCGACTCAATGAAATCAATATAAGTGTTGTTTGAGAGTGAAGCGCAGCTGTGTTCATGTACACAGGTGCAGCTCGGGATCCGAGTGTGTTCAGCATCTCAGTTTGTAGTAAACGCTGCGCTTTATTAACTCATCTTTGAATATTTAAGTCACTTATACATTTTAAAAGTGCAACACGTGCAAACCATCTTCCAAATTTGTAATGAAAATAGTTTATAAATCAACAAAACAGAAGATATCAATGCATTTTACACAAAAAGTTGGTTTAACAAGTTAAAGCAAACAAATTAAGAAATAAATATTACTATTGTTATAAATTTGTATTATAAAATAAATATTATTTTTATTTACAATAGTATTATAATTATAATAATACTATTAATTATAATAGTAATATATTTCTTATTTTAATACTTTTTATTTAATAATAATAATAGTAAAAATATTTTATTGTAATATAATAATAATAACAACACTTAAGAATATGGTCTCATTTGTTAACATATTTTAACAGCATTTTTTATTTAATTTTAATTAGTTCGTAGTGCATTAACGATAATAAAAAAATACTAATTGATGATATTAAAAATGTTTCAGTAAATGTTGAGATTAACAGTAAGATTAATGAATGCGGTAGAAGTATTGTTGATCGTTAGCTCATCTTAACTAATGTAGTTAACTAAGGTTAATAATTGAAAGCTTACCATATAATATATAAATCACAAAATAATTTTTTTGGACAGCAAACCTGGAGCTCTTTATATATTTAAATTGAATCACAATTTTTTATGGGCGGAGGGGGTAACGGTAAGACTAAAATTAGCCTAATGTCAGTGTTATCAATTAACACGCACAACATAACCCCGTCTTTTAGGCAAGCGCATATGGTATCCACTGAATAAAAATTTGATCTCAATTATCTTAATTTATCTCAAAATATTTAATCTATCTCAGTTTATATCTCATCTCGTAATTCTGACTAATTCTTTCCAATTACCTTTTTTTGTTATTCAATGCCGGAAAAATGCTTTCCATAAGCACCAGATATGAGTGTCACAAAATACTTTTAATACGTCTGAATTTGTATATCATCGTGATCATCATAGGAGCATATTTGTCCAATTTGGTGGCATTTTTGTCATAAGCCCCTGGTTAATTTCAGCCCGTGGCCAGGTGAAGGCTAAGCCTTGCACAGCCTTAAGGCCATTGCACACTGGGGTCCAAAACCGCCCAAATCCAGAATGACGAATGTCAAGTTCATCCACGTCGTGTCGCAGCACGAAGCACTGTATATAGATCCTTACACACCGAGTTCACTGGTGGTCTTCTTTTTAATATGTGGCTCTAGTATCGCTAGCAAAGCATCAAACTGAGCCACTGAAGTAAACTCTCGGTCCTCTATATCTCAGGATTGGATGGACCCAATATTTCCTTTCTTTTTCTCTTATTAGGAAGCGAGAGGACAATCATCCTCACTGCTTGAAGACTTCATTTAGTGCTGTTTTGCACATTTTTATGCAACGGATGAATTAATACGCATCGGACATAGTGTGCAAGGTTACTGTGCGTGATACATTTTTAGGATGCCGAATATGAAAAAAGCTAAAAATTTGGGACTTAACATACAAAAATGTTGTACCTAGAAAAGATAAATCCGCCCCTAATGAAGCGTGCTGCAGGAGTGACG
>CM049869.1:47264575-47267075 GCA_027474115.1 Schizopygopsis malacanthus | reverse complement strand
ATATTATCTCCGTTCATCTCGTTCATATTCATTAATCTGTCCCGCTGATGCTATCAGATGAGCAAAACACAGGGGAATGTGTCAGTGAACTCTTAAAAGAGGACAACAAATATTTAAGACGACAGATATTAAAAATTTTATTAAAATAGTCAATATTAAAATCAGTCCAGTTTAGTTCTTGTTAATTAAAAATAATTTTTGCTAACCAAAATAAAGATGAAATCAAATATTAGTATTAGATTAGTATTAAAAACTTGCCAACTAATTGAAATAAAATCAGTTTAAGTTGAAGCACTAAAATGTATTAAAATAAAATTATGATAAAAACAATGTAATTTTTTTAAACTAAAAATGATAAAAGCACAAAAAAACGTAAAAAAATTATGTATTTTCTTTTTTTACATAAAAGCTCATTTAAAATAAGTACTAGAATAGTGTATGAATACTAAAATAATACTGCTAACATTATTTTCTTCACAGGAGCATTTTTTGTTAATTGTGATAAAATATAAATATGACATTCATTCCACTTAAAAACTTGAATTAAACTAATTGAATTTGAAGTGTTAAAATTACTAAAACTGACAAATAAATAAAATTACATTACATATAAAAATACATATTTTAATAAATTTATTAATATCTTAGCATTGTGCGAATAATACTAAAATAGCATTACTGACAATATACCATTTACATTATTGCATTATTTTTGTGCCAATTTTTGCAGTACTGACATTATTTTCCTATTTAATATTGTAACGCTGCTTTGACACAATCTGTATTGTTAAAAGCCCCATATAAATAAAGATGACCTGACTTGTGTAAATCATTGTTCTGCAGTGACGTACAGTAAACTAAAGCATGCTGGTTTAAAAATGACGAGCCCTTCAGTGTCTCCAGAAACTGCATCAGTCAAACATGAGGACATAAAGAGCCAGACACACAGGAGTAATTCTTCTTCTGAGGGATTCATTAACGCAGAGGGACTGAAGGAAACGTTCACTCACCGCGTCCACCTCGCTTTTCTCTCGGGATCCTCTGCTGCCGGCCACCACTGACTCCAGAACAGCCACCCAGCGCTGCTTATCTGGGAAACTGGGAGCCATGAAGTACAGAGACTGTCCCGGCCAACACGTGGTGTGAGGATGAGACTCCAGCTTCAGCACGTACGGGATATCTGACGCGCAGACACAGACACGCACGCACACACACACGCACACAGACACACGCACACAGACAGACAGACACGCAGACAGACAGACAGACAGACAGACACGCAGACACGCACACACACAGACACGCACACACACACGCACACAGACACACGCACACACACAGACAGACAGACAGATAGACAGACGCACACACAAACACAGACACGCACACACACACAGACACATGCGCACACACACACAGACACACGCACAGACAGACACACACACAGACACACACACACACACACACACAGAGACAGACAGACAGACAGACAGACAGACAGACGCACGCACGCACATACAGACAGACAGACAAACACAGACACACACACAGACACGCACACACACGCACACACAAATAGAGACGCACACACAAACACGCACACACACAGACAGATAGACAGACAGACAGACGCACACACACACACACACACAGACACACACACACAGATGCACACACACACATGCACACACAAACAGAGACGCACACACAAACACAGACATGCACACACACAGACAGATAAACAGACAGACAGACAGACAGACGCACACACAAACACAGACACGCACACACACAGACACAGACACACACACACACACACACACACACAAAGACGCATACACAAACACACACACACACACACACACACACAGACAGACGCATACACAAACACAGACACACACACACATGCACACGCACACATACACAAGACACACATTTCTCTCAATAAACCCATCTATTATTCCCAGGAAACACACATCCTGATAATAAACGTATAACCTGAATGCACTGTAAGTCTCTTTGGATGAAAGCATCTGCTAAATGCATAAATGTAAAATCACATCAGGAAGACCAATAAGAGGCAGCAAAACAATTAAATATGAAGTTACTTAGTATTCCTTTAAACACAGTCTGTGAATACTGTGATTAGACTTTCGGATCTCTTTATTTCTATATTAATACATTTATTATTTTATTGTATTTCATTATTGATTTGAATGATATGCTGCAGACTGGATTTGAGAATTTCATTGGAACTCTTACAATGAAAATAAAGTAAAGTACAAAGCTAATGACACTTTTGACACATTTGTTTTACCGATCTTGGGTAGAAATATGCTTAATTCCATATTTAAATATAGTAAATATGATTTAAAAAAACATTAACTTATTAAGCGTGAATCAGGGTTATTATAGTTAAATAAAAAAACGTAAAAAAATTTAGTGCTTAAAATAAAATAACTGAAATACAATCAAATCAAATATAACAAACCCCTAAACT
>CM049869.1:47224575-47259575 GCA_027474115.1 Schizopygopsis malacanthus | reverse complement strand
CACTGCTCTTGATTGAATCACTTTTGTAACTTTATTAATGATTAATCTTTAATTTATACAGTCAAATATGCAGTGCTGTTTTACATTTGATTACTTTATTCAATTTCTGTACCTAAAAACTAATGCTAAAAAAAAAAAAAAATCACTGTTTATTTATTTGCATCTTTATTCTATTGTATTTAATTGTGCTGTTGCTTGTAGTTAGATTATTCTTGTTTTCATTTGACAGTATGGTTTTCCCTAAACATACCGTACCGTACCGTGACTCTAAAACCGTGAAAAAGTTGAACCGTTCCACCCCTAGTGTACACATGCATCATTTTTGTTTAAATCTTAAATTATATTTTTGTTTGCATCGCAAAATTATATTGATATACACACACATATGGGTAGTTGTCATATTAGTGTCCAATGGCGTGACGGAAAAATAAAAAAATTTTTTTTTATCTCTTAACATTGAAGATAAACCTCTCGTGCTATTTGTAATGAAGAATGAAGATACATTTTTCTCATGTTATTTGTATAAGTTTTTTTCTACATTTTTGCTGTCATACCATAAGACAGTCCAATTTTTATTTGTAAACTACCCATATATATATATATATATTTTTTTTTTATTATACTGTATATATTATTATTTTTTAATTATACTTTGTGTATGTGTGTGTGTATATATATATATATATATATATAGTAATTCTTTATCTATCTACATACACACACACACACATAGATATAATTTTAAGAATTTGTGTGCGTGTATATATTTTATATATATTTTCATTAAACACGCACACACACATTATAATTTCTGAATAGAACTAATGAGAATTATAGAGTAAATGTGTTTAATATTCATAAAAAAATAGGCCCTAAAAATAAGTTTAATTGCATTTCTTATATATGTTTTTTAATTTAGGGCTGAAATATGACCTGGATTCTGTTATGCTTGAAATATTTATTTTACAGATGAATAGCTCACAATTCAACCAGCATTATAGAATAAATTTTGCATAACTTTTCCTTTAAATACTAACCGCACTCTGATATAACCAAGAAGCCAGCTTAAGATATCCCACCAGTATGATCATAAACGCCTGACCAATCACATCACAGTATGTGTATTTGACAGTTAATCACAGTATGTGTATTTGACAGTTAATCACAGTATGTGTATTTGACAGTTAATCACAGTATGTGTATTTGACAGTTAACAGTATGTGTATTTGACAGTTAACAGTATGTGTATTTGACAGTTAATCACAGTATGTGTATTTGACAGTTAATCACAGTATGTGTATTTGACAGTTAATCACAGTATGTGTATTTGACAGTTAATCACAGTATGTGTATTTGACAGTTAATCACAGTATGTGTATTTGACAGTTAATCACAGTTAACAGTATGTGTATTTGACAGTTAATCACAGTATGTGTATTTGACAGTTAACAGTATGTGTATTTGACAGTTAACAGTTAACAGTATGTGTATTTGACAGTTAATATGTGTATTTGACACAGTTAACAGTATCACAGTGTATTTGACAGTTAATCACAGTTATTTGACAGTATCACAGTGTATTTGACAGTTAATCACAGTTAACAGTATGTGTATTTGACAGTTAATCACAGTTAACAGTATGTGTATTTGACAGTTAATCACAGTTAACAGTATGTGTATTTGACAGTTAATCACAGTTAACAGTATGTGTATTTGACAGTTAATCACAGTTAACAGTATGTGTATTTGACAGTTAATCACAGTTAACAGTATGTGTATTTGACAGTTAATCACAGTTAACAGTATGTGTATTTGACAGTTAACAGTATGTGTATTTGACAGTTAATCACAGTTAACAGTATGTGTATTTGACAGTTAATCACAGTTAACAGTATGTGTATTTGACAGTTAATCACAGTTAACAGTATGTGTATTTGACAGTTAACAGTATGTGTATTTGACAGTTAACAGTATGTGTATTTGACAGTTAACAGTATGTGTATTTGACAGTTAATCACAGTTAACAGTATGTGTATTTGACAGTTAATCACAGTTAACAGTATGTGTATTTGACAGTTAATCACAGTTAACAGTATGTGTATTTGACAGTTAATCACAGTTAACAGTATGTGTATTTGACAGTTAATCACAGTAAGTGTGTATCACAGTTGATTTGCAGTTAATCACAGTGTGATTTGAGTTAATCAGAAGTGTATTTGACAGTTAATCACAGTAAGTGTATTTGACAGTTAATCACAGTAAGTGTATTTGACAGTTAATCACAGTATGTGTATTTGACAGTTAATCACAGTAAGTGTATTTGACAGTTAATCACAGTAAGTGTATTTGACAGTTAATCACAGTATGTGTATTTGACGTTAATCACAGGTGTATTTGCTTAATCTATGTGTATTTGACAGTTTGTATGTGTATTTGACGTTAATCACAGTATGTGTATTTGACGTTAACAGTATGTGTATTTGACAGTTAATCACAGAGTGTATTTGACAGTTAATCACATCACAGTATGTGTATTTGACGTTAATCACAGGTTATTTGACAGTTAATCACAGAGGTATTTGACTTAATCACATCACAGTATGTGTATTTGACAGTTAATCACAGTATGGATTGGGTATGTGTATTTGACTTAACAGGTGTATTTGACGTTAATCTCCGGGTGTCGTGCTGTAGATTTCACGACGGGTGGCCGACTGGCGCTCCGGATTTCACGAGGATGAGGATCTGCTGACGGGCCGACGCCGGCGTGGACGGAGCCGCGTGCTCCTGCGCTTTAAAATGAGCCGCTGAGAGAGAGAGAGAGAGAGAGAGAGAGAAGAGCCTCAACAACATTTACAGAGCATCGCTGTACTAAAGAGATAGCTCACCCAAAAATACAATCCTGTCATTAGTTCCCATCACGTCATTCCAAACCCGTAAGACCTTCGTTCATCTTTGATATTTTTAATGAAATCCGAGAGCTTTCTGACCCCCCCACAGACAAGTACTACGACGATCAAGGCACAGAAACACAGTAAGGACGTCGGGTAAAATAGTCGGTGTGACATAAGGGTTCAACCGTAATGTTATGAAGCTACAAGAATACTTTTTATGTGCAAAGAAAACAAAAATAACTTTATTCAACAATTTGTCTCCTCCGCGTCACTTTGTAGCGTGCTACGATCTGAACGTAAACCGCGCAGAGCAGCGTGTTCGGTGTCAGCAGCAGCATACGTTGTTCATGTTCACATCAAAGCATGCAGATATCACATGGATTATTAATTTACTAACTGCTCGTTTAATAACTAAAACACTAACTCTAGCTTCTCTATTCTTTTTATTTATTATACAATTAACAAAAAGCAAATAACAGGGTTTAGTCAGTCAAATTGAAGACTTTTTAAGACCATTATGATTTAAATTTATGACCTACACGAATTACGAAAAATAACTTCAGTCATTAAAATTCCTTTCGAAAGTCTTTTTTTATTGACTTTCATTGAAGGTAACACGTTTTATTATTTAAAGGTTCCATTTTCTTAAGGGTAACAAACTGAAGGCTCCCATTTCTTAAGTATCAAGAACACAGGAACAACACTTAACAATTGTAAATTGTAACATTGTAAAGTAACAATTATTTTATGGCATAACTTTCCTCCGTCAGTCAGTCAGTGTCTGTCTACATTTTTCTCAGTTCGTCCCCTTTAATGGTGATCTCCTCTTCAACCTTTTTCAGCTCAGCCAATTTTTCCTTGCTTGCCCGCCTGAGGGCGTTTGACTTTGAAAGGAGCTGGGCCATCTTTGACCGCTGTCAGTGTGGAGGTTGATCCGAAACCACCGTGTGTGGCACTGGATGCGAGACAAACGGTATCCCGCGCTGTACTTGGACCGGGTAACATTAGTGACGGAGCCGAACAAAACTGACTGATCGCATGCACCCGCTGCAGACCTTTTACAGCAACTTTATGCTTTTCTGACTTTGCATGCGACTAAGGATTTTATGCCTAAACTAGACAGCACCAACGCCTTCTTACACAGTGTGCAATAGGCTTGATTGTTTGCGACGGGCTTGAGCCAACTACTAAACTCACCGTCTTCGAGCCATAGCCCGTTAAATGTACACTTTCCCATTGTGATAGACCGGGAGATTTCAGTTAAACTAAGCAGCGACTCAACGACATACAGTAATAAGCTGAGAGATGAGCTGAGGAGACTCTTGTGAACATAGACTGTAGGCCTAGGCTACATTATAACATTGGCAGTGAAGCTTGGGAGTTGGGAGTTCGCGCGGGTTTCTGTGAAAGTCCTTCCGACAAATCTGTTTGCTGCACTGCCACATGGACCTTGTAGTTCTGGAACACTGTGATACCACCCAGATTCCTCAGACAGAACTACAACAGGCGAAACGAATGAATACCGCCGCCAGCGCATTTTCGGGGGGGGGAATGGGGGGTCGATGGTAGAACCAATGAATGAACAAGCATATCAATTTAAGATGTGGCTAAATGTAATTTATGACCTTGTATGGAAAATCCGGACGTTTTTATGACTTTTTATGGCCTAAAATTCTTATTATTAAATTTAAGACGTTTTATGACTCCGCGGAATCCCTGAAATAAAAGGCCTCTAACACTTGCTTGCACAAATCTTTTTCTATCTATGGTTTTCTTTTTATTTATTGTATAATTTAACATAAACCTTGCTATGTTAAGCTAACTGAGGCTTGTTATAGCACTTGCATATTGCTTTTTTTTGGGCTTTGATTGCTTCCACTGTCCTCAAAGTCGCTTTGAATAAAAGCGTCTGCTAAATGACTAAATGTAAATTGATAATTTAACGATGTCCTTGCTACGTTTCTGTGCCTTGATCGTGTTCCCTTGCCATCTATGAACGGTTCGAGAGCTCTCGGATTTTATCAAAAATATCCTAATTTGTGTTTCGAAGATGAACTTACAGGTTTGGAACGACATGAGGGTGAGTAATTAATGACAGGATTGAACTATCACTTTAAAGACCGATGGAAAGATGAGCACAATGAGGACAGACACTGAAGACTCACCCTCCTCTCGTAGGGAGCGCAGCTCGATCCTCATCTTCTGCAGCGCCTCCTCCAGATCCGAGCAGCGCACTCGCTCCTTCTCCAGCGCCGCTTTCATGTCTCCGTACTGCATAGGAACGGCGGGTTGAGACGAGACCGCGGCGGCGCTGTTAGCCGTGACGCCCACCTCCTCACGCCGCCGCCCGAAGATACCCTAAAACACACAGATCACATGACACACAGCCGCTGATCATCATCATCATCATCACTCGGTGACTGATTGCCAATACCATAAATCTGTGCTGTTTTCTCTGCTAGCTATATTTCATATTTTTAGTGTTTAATGAAATTAAAAATAAAAAATCAAATAAAATGCACTATATTGTCAAAAGTATTGGCACCCCCTTCTAATGACAGGTTTGACTACTTTAGTAATTTCCATATAAGTATGGAGTATAAATCTTAATGTTTAAGCATATAATGATATTCTAGGGAATCTAATTGTATAGCAACAGTTTGGACTCTTTTCTATTCTAACATGACAGTGTCTCTGTGTATAAGACAAGAATCAAAGAGAAATGATGATTCAGTCAGTGTGGAAGAACTTGACTGGTCTGCAAAAAGAAATGATGATTCAGCTGAACACCTCAGAAAGCAGCTGAACACCTCTGTGTGACTTTAAATGAGCCACAAACTCATCACCAAACACTAATGACTTGTACATTAATTATATGGACAAAAGTACTGACACCCCTTCTTTAGAAGAGAAAAAGGCACTTCCAAACTGTGACAACAAAGAAATTAAAGTACTTACATTTTTTATTTCCACCTCTGTTGCAACAGTTTTGAAGTGTATGAAATACTGTATCCATATGTACAAGTCATTGGTGTTTGGTGATGAGTTTTGATTGATTGCTGATCGAAGCTGAATTTTCAGCATCTTTACTACAGTCTTCAGTGTCACATGATCTTCAGAAATCTGATTTATCTCATTTATTTACATTTACATTTAGTCATTTAGCAGACGCTTTTATCCAAAGCGACTTACAATTGGGGAGTACATAAAGCGATTAATCTTGAAGAGGCAAACATACAGAGGAAGTGCCAATAACACCAAGTCTCAGTCATTGTTCAAATAAGTACAAGCTAGCAAGGGAAGGAGAGAAAGATAAAGAGAAAGATTAAGATTTTGAAAAAGTGAATTAATTTTTTTACGAAGTCAAGTAGAGTTGAAAGAGATGAGTTTTCAGTTGTTGCTTGAAAATTGACAGGGATCCAGCGCTCCTGATGGGTGGGGGGGGAAGATCATTCCACCAGCCGGGAACGGTGACAGAGAATGTTCTGGAGAGTGATTTTGAGCCTCTCTGTGATGATACCACGAGGCGTCGCTCACTAGCAGATCTCAGACTTCTGGAGGGGATGTAGATTCGTAATAGTGAGTGGAAGTAGGCGGGGCTTCTGGAGGGGATGTAGATTCGTAATAGGGAGTGGAAGTAGGCGGGGCTTCTGGAGGGGATGTAGATTCGTAATAGTGAGTGGAAGTAGGCGGGGCTTCTGGAGGGGATGTAGATTCGTAATAGTGAGTGGAAGTAGGCGGGGCTTCTGGAGGGGATGTAGATTCGTAATAGTGAGTGGAAGTAGGCGGGGCTTCTGGAGGGGATGTAGATTCGTAATAGTGAGTGAAAGTAGGTGGGGCTTCTGGAGGGGATGTAGATTCGTAATAGTGAGTGGAAGTAGGCGGGGCTTCTGGAGGGGATGTAGATTCGTAATAGTGAGTGGAAGTAGGCGGGGCTTCTGGAGGGGATGTAGATTCGTAATAGTGAGTGCAAGTAGGCGGGGCTTCTGGAGGGGATGTAGATTTGTAATAGTGAGTGGAAGTAGGAGGGGCTTCTGGAGGGGATGTAGATTCGTAATAGTGAGTGGAAGTAGGCGGGGCTTCTGGAGGGGATGTAGATTCGTAATAGTGAGTGTAAGTAGGCGGGGCTTCTGGAGGGATGTAAGTTCGTAATAGTGAGTGGAAGTAGGCGGGGCTTCTGGAGGGGATGTAGATTCGTAATAGTGAGTGGAAGTAGGCGGGGCTTCTGGAGGGGATGTAGATTCGTAATAGTGAGTGGAAGTAGGCGGGGCTTCTGGAGGGGATGTAGATTCGTAATAGTGAGTGGAAGTAGGCGGGGCTTCTGGAGGGGATGTAGATTCGTAATAGTGAGTGGAAGTAGGCGGGGATTCTGGAGGGATGTAGATTCGTAATAGTGAGTGGAAGTAGGTGGGGCTTCTGGAGGGGATGTAGATTCGTAATAGTGAGTGGAAGTAGGCGGGGCTTCTGGAGGGGATGTAGATTCGTAATAGTGAGTGGAAGTAGGCGGGGCTTCTGGAGGGGATGTAGATTCGTAATAGTGAGTGGAAGTAGGCGGGGCTTCTGGAGGGATGTAGATTCGTAATAGTGAGTGGAAGTAGGCGGGGCTTCTGGAGGGGATGTAGATTCGTAATAGTGAGTGGAAGTAGGCGGGGATTCTGGAGGGATGTAGATTCGTAATAGTGAGTGGAAGTAGGTGGGGCTTCTGGAGGGGATGTAGATTCGTAATAGTGAGTGGAAGTAGGAGGGGCTTCTGGAGGGATGTAGATTCGTAATAGTGAGTGGAAGTAGGAGGGGCTTCTGGAGGGATGTAGATTCGTAATAGTGAGTGTAATAGACGTTTCGATTAAATCCAGGCCAGGAATTCCTGATATTTCCAGGACTGTGGGAACCGTTTTATTCTCTTTAATAAAGTCAGTTCTAGATTTAACAGATTGCACAAGCAGCAGACAGACACCAAACTCAAACTGTTCTTTACAGACTGTAAAGTGCCTGCGGTTCAGTGAGAGACACTCAATCACACAAACTCAGTCTTGTACTGTAATGAGCCAGGTTTTATGAATGAGATGAACTCCCGAGGAGTCACGGTCTCATTAGCGTCACCCGGTCTCTCTTACCTTCTTCTTCTTGGTGGGCTGGTCCATCTTGGCCTGAAGGAAGTCAATGAGTTTGGTCTGCTGTGAGATTGTTCCCTCCATCTTCACTTTCTCGTGCGAGTAGACGGCCTGAGAAGAGACCAGGAGGAAGAACGTGAAGACTAAGATGAGTTTGAGTCACAATGGCAAGTGTGTGTGTGTGTGTGTGTGTGTGCGTGAGTGAATGTGTGTGTGTGTGAGTGAGTGTGTGCGAGTGAGTGAGTGTGTGTGTGTGTGAGTGAGTGTGTGCGTGAGTGAGTGCGAGTAAGTGTGTGTGTGTGAGTGAGTGTGCACGTGTGAGTGAGTGTGCGCGTGTGTGTGTGTGTGAGTAAGCGTGTGTGTGATTAAGTGTGTGTGAGTCTGTGTGCGTGAGTGAGTGTGCATGAGTGAGTGTGTGTGTGCGTGTGTGAGTGAGTGAGTGTGTGCGTGCGTGTGTAAGTGTGTGCATGCATAAGTGTGTGTGAGTGAGTGTGTGCGTGCTTAAGTGTGTGTGTGTGTGTGTGTGTGAGAGTGAGTGTGTGCGTGAGTGTGTGTGTGTGTGTGTGTGCGTGAGTGAGTGTGTGCGTGAGTGAGTGTGTGCATGCATAAGTGTGTGTGAGAGTGAGTGTGTGCGCGTGTGTAAGTGAGAGTGAGTGTGTGTGTGTGCGCGCGTAAGTGTGTGTGTGCGCATGCTATCACCTGGATGTTCTCCAGCTGGTACTCGAGGTCAGTTCTCTCAGTCTTGAGCAGGTCGGTCTGGTCCAGCGCGTCCTGCAGTCCCTGCGTCAGTCTGAAGATGTGAGTCTTCTGCAGGTCCATCTGCTGCTGCAGCTTCCCTTGCTGACACACAAACACATCCATCAATCCAGAAAAAGACCTGTCTCCTGTGACCACTTCAGATCTCTGATTTCATGACCACATACATCATAAACTATATCATAGTATCGTTAGCAAAGGAAACTTCTGATCTCTGCACAGACGTGGTGACGTTCAGAGAAGAACGCTCGTCGTTATTTTAGTGGAGAAGCTTAAGTAAATGTTGAGGGTCTGCTACACGACCCGAGCCCAACGGGTCATTTTTGAATGTACTTGAATTGTTTTTAAAGTATAATTACACACGTATAGATATATACACTGCATAAAATATAATACATGCATGTTTGAGAACAATTACAGTCCACTGCTGGTACACAAGTGTGTTTTTCACCTCTTCCATGAGTCTTTGTTTGAGTTCTCTCTCCGTCTCGAGTTTCTGCTGAAGGCTCCTCGCGTTCATCTCCAACATGGCATGCTTCTTCTCCAGGTCATTGAGCTAAAAACACCACCACAACACAATAAACAGCACAGTCTCTCCGGTCTGAGGGAACAGAAGGTTTCGTTGTTCACAGTGTTCAGCTAATGCGCAGCGACGTGTTTAATTAATCTCCATCAGCTGTAGCGAATGATTCCATATTGGCATGAATATTAATATCGCAGACGGAGGGCCGGAGCAAACCAGGACAAACTGCTGCGAGTGTGTTTGTGTGACTCACAGTATCAGACAGACTCTCTGCTTTCAGTCTCTGCTCTTTCAGCGCCTGCTGCAAAGCTACGATCTCGGCCGTGTGCTCGCGGACGGCCAGCTCGACCGCCTTCCGGGACTCCGTACTGCGCTGGTCCGCTCGCAACCTGGAGGAACAGGGTCGAGTCAAGACACAACACCACAGAAAATACTATTTACATGCACTACCATTCAAAAGTTTGGGGTCAGAAAGATTTTTAATGGATTTATTTGATCAAAAATACAGGACAAATTGTGAAATAGTTTTTCAATTTAAAATAACAGTTTTCTATGTGAATATAGAGTCTAACGAAAACACCCAGACACCTTCAACACTTCTCACAGTATTAGTTTATTCTCTATAGTTCAGAAAATGGTAATAAAATATGACTAGAACTCATATTCATCTTGATAAAGTCAGATAACTTTGATAGAAAGGTAATGAATTCGGCTGAATATCTGTCAGAATGAGATAATAGCTTTAGCTCAATTTATTACTAATGCTTCGTTTAGTTCAGTCTGTGTGTAAAAACACATTAGTAATTAAAGAAAAACACTTCAGCAAAACATGATCAGCTCAAAGTGTCTGAATCACTTTTTATTTATAAATTTTACTGTAGTCCACTATATGAATAATTTTTTGGTATAATATGTCACAGTTTACTTTATTTTGCTATCCTCACTTATATAAATGAACTATAGTGTCCTGCACCCACTAGTAAAAAAAAATATCAAAAATTATATCTGGTGTCAAAATTTTTGGTTTGGCTGTTAAAATGTAATTTATTGCTGTGATCTAGGGATGTAATGATATTATACATTTCATGATATCGCGATAGCAGTATCATGGTCACATGATGATATGAAATGTTAAGTCTTCCGGGCAAATGTTTTTTACAAATATATTTCACTTCTTATTCTAACACAAAAGGTCTTTAAAGTTGTGTTTTGGGCCATTATGCTTTGGCACAGTATCTTTCAAACAAACTAAAACAGCACAATATGCTTAATCCCTTCATCAATACTGTTTTCACTGCGTGTTTCAAAGCGAAGCGCACACTTGGTCCAGACGAACAGCGGTGTTTCTGTGCCGCAGAACGGCTCCGTTTATTGTGAATGAATGCAGTCCACTCGTTTATTGCACGTGCTGTGAGTTTATCGCGCGTTCAGGAACGCAGCCGCCACCAGTTAGCCAGCATTTCACTAGATTTGTAGTGCGACGTGTTTTTGTAAGCCTGTTTTCACTGAAGCTGGCGTTTTCCTTCAAAATAAAAGCTTAAAGTGCAGTTTGATTTACTGACAGCTCGCGGTTTAAAAATTCAAAATACATATTTCGTGTGCGGACAGCGACAAATGCTTTGGGAGTATACCAAAAAGTGCGCCCAATCTAGAGAGGATCCTGTCCGCATCAGAGAGGATCTGCTGCAACACAAATATCCGCTAGGAGGACTCCTCTGAAAAGAGCTTGAGAGGAGGCTACACCTAGAAGAATGCTACCGAATGCTGAGAGGTGAAGAAAGACCACGCACCGCATAAGCCAGCGAAATAGCATCCCTCACCCAGTGAGAAATTCTGTGCTTTGATGCGGCAAGCTACGGCGGCCAGCACCACAGCTAAAGTGTGCGGGGCCTGCGTCCCGAAGGCCAATGTCTGAGAAGTGAGTCTTGACCCCAAGAAGGGGAGATCAGCGGACTCGAGGCTATGGAATAGCATCCTGATCCACCACATAGCATAGCTCTCTGGACGGAGGACTCAGCCTCTGGAGGTAACGTGTATCAAGGGGGTGTCTGGCCAACGACTGGCCAACAAGAGGGCACGGCAGGTCAATAACGCCGCCACGTAGACCTCCAGGGTGGAGTGGGTTAACCCTGCAGAGGAACAGGCCTGCAAGAGCTCCAGAACTGTACCAATCGGGCAGTTGACTGGGTCGAGCTTGCGACCTCCGTACCGTGAAGTGAAACTTTTACTTCAGGTCGTACAGTTTCCTCGTGCTCCGGTGAGCGGAGGCCTCGGAAACTCTTTGTAGCGAGGGGAGACCTGACGGCACTCACCGAAACAGTCGAGCTCTTGGAGAGGAGGCCTCAACATGATGACTCTTCTAGATCGAGACGAGGCCTACTACGCTCCATATATTGGGCATCCTGTGAGGAGGCTCACCTACCACTCGCATAACAGCCCTAGCGGAGCTCTGGCAAGCGGAGGCCTCAAAAACTCTCTGTAGCAAGAGACCTGACAACACTTGCCGAAATGGTCGGGCTCTAGAAGCTCTAGACCAAGAGAAGACCTACTACACTCCAAACGCTGGGATCTTGTAAAGGAGGCTCACCTAGGGCCTACCACTCACAGACTCAGACTGGCAAGCGGAGGCCTCGGAAAACTCTCATTGCAGCAAGAGGAGGCCTACAATGCTTGCAGTGACCGTTTCAAAGGGAAGAACCCGATAATGGTATGCTTTGCCCCCAAAGCAAACCTCAGGAACTCCCTTGTTCGATTACCAGAGCCTGCTTGGGGTCCTCAGTGTGGGAGAAACCCTGATGAAAGTGGCGACGAAGCGTCTAACTGCTTCTACAGTGTGCAGGACCTATGGAGACACATCTGGTAGTAGTTTCCACGCTGCCAATGGTCTGCTAAGGGAACCAGTCTCCCGAAACTGGTCTCTGGTTTGCTTAGAGCTGCTAGCAAGGTGCCCTGGAGCAGAGTACCAGCAGGAGACGGCCGAACCAGCTGTCCATTGAGCGGACCTGACCTGACTTACATTTCACTACCGATTATATCTTGTATAATTGAGTATGTGACGAATAAAACCAGCTGCTCTAGAGACCCCGAAGGGGTGGCGAGCCTCTCAACTTCGCTATGTTTCCGGGCAGAAGAGACTGAGAGAAGTGCTTGCTTGAGACCGCTGCGCTCTGGAATACTGGCAGGGTTGGCTGTTTTTTTTGTTGCAATATAAAAGCAGGAAAAACGAGCGGCATTTAATTTGTAAACGCCTTTTTGCAGAAAATGGCTGCTTCCAGGATCTGGAGAACTCAAGATGCAGATCGCTGAAGAAGAGCAGCTTTCTCCACGCAGGCCTCAAATTTAGGCCCCTCAGAAACCGCTCATCGAGTTTAGACGACTGGGATTCGCGGGGCTCGTGGGGCCAATCAATAGAGAGCTTCCCTGAGGAGCGCACCAGCACGTCTATAAGCTCTGAGTAGGCCGCGCTTCCTCGTCGCTAGGCGGGAGAGCATCGGCTGAAGCAGGCCCCAAAATCCTCTGAGCCGGACGCCGCGGTGTACAAAGATTTTTCTAGCCCAGAAGAAATTGTTTAGCATGCCACCCATGCTTGTGGTGTTCGGCCAATCACAATGCTCTGGGTCAGTTGGCCAATCAGAGCAGACTGTGCTTGTTGGAAGGAGGGACTTTGTAGAAAACGAAGCGTTTGAGAGAGGCGGGGCATAGAGGACCTACAATAATGTACATTATTTGAAAAATAAGTGTTTTTTTAACATTAAAGCATGTAAACATATTCTGTTACACCAAATACACAACATAATGATCTTTAAAAAAGCATCATATGACCCCTTTAAAGTTCAGCTACAAGTAAACTTTTTCTGACTTAATTTTTCTTAGTTAAAAACATGGGTTGGAGCTCTTAATTTTGAGCTCTCGAAGTGCATTTGATATAATAATTTAACTTTAAAATGTAAAAAATTCTAAAAAAAAATCAAATTCTTAATTTAATAATTAAATAAATATTGTACCGTGGACTTCCGTGGATTGCGATATAGTATCATGAGATTTTGATATCGTTACATCCCTACTGTGATCAAATCTGTATTTTCAGCATCATTACTCCAGTCTTCAGTGTCACATGATCCTTCAGAAATCATAATAATATGCTGATTTGCTGTTCAAGAAGCATTTCTGATTATTACTATGTTATGTTATTATGCTGAAAACAGTTGTTCTGATTAATATTTTTGAGGAAACCGTGATATTTTTCAGGATTCACAGATGAATAAAAACAGTATTTATTTGATTAGACCCTTTGGAACAAGATAAACGTCTTTATTGTCAGTTTTGATCAATTTAATGCATCTGTGAGGGCTATTTGCTAACCTGAACAAGCTGACAAATTCTATTAGATTAAAGGACACACTTGCAGGTAGTGTGTTGTGGCTTGTGCTCACAGTACCTGTTCTGCTTCTCGTTGTCCAGCAGTCTCTGCATGTCTCGGGTCCTGCGCTCCGCCTGGTTCTTCTCGTCCTCCAGAGCGGATCTCCAGTTCTCCCACTGTCTCTCCTTCTCCAGGAGCTCATCGTTCAGACTCTCCAGCTCCACCACCTGCTCCTCCAGCATGCTGCAGGTGGTCTTCAGAGTCTCAATGTTCTGCAAACACAAACACAGTCCTATAACACGCCTCAGTATATAGTGCAAACGTCCAGCTTCAATCCTGTCTCTACAGATAATTCCTTCATGGCTTGGTTTGTGCTCTGACATGCACTGTTAACTGTGGGAGCTTATTTAGACAGGTGTGTGCCTTTATAAATCATATCCAATCAAATGAATGTACCACAGGTGGACTCCAAACAAGATGTAGAAACATCTCAAGGATGATCAGTGGAAACAAGACACACCTGAGCTCAATTTTCAGTGTCATGCAAAGGCTGCGAATTAGGGCTGTCAGTTTAATGCATTAACTTTATGAATTAGTTATAATTAAAATAACAAGATTAAAATATTCTAAAGCAGATAACGCACTGGCCCCGCCCCCAGACTTGTACGTAATCTTACATTTTATACAGTTGACTGTTGACAAATATGATGCAGTTATGGCCTAAAATTCAAGATATGGGTTTTTGTCTCATATTTATTTCACATAATAAGCAATATCACATGAGCAGCGAGAGCAGAATTTCATGAGTGCTATTTGTCCCGAATATCACAAGTTTAAATGTGATTTTGTGAATTAATGATTATGTGTTTTATTGTTTTTTGAGCAACACAGCGGTGTTTAGTTTCTGAATGAATCTGCGTTTTGAACGAATCGTGTGAATCAATGATTCAAAACCCATTCATAAAGAGAGCCGTTTACTTCATTACTGACTGAATCAGCCGTTTAAACGTATCGAAGACATTTACCGCCACCTGCTGGCAGATTTAGAGTATAATTTCATAAATAATCATAATAATAAAAACATTAAAAGGATAGTTCACCTAAAATAATGTCAATTCTGTCATAATTTACTGTCGTTTCAACATGTTCAAACAAAAACTTTAATTTTTATAATCACGATCAATTAATTGACTATTTATAAGGAGCAGTTAAAGCAAAGAGAACTGGATTCGCTCCACAGATCGCGGACGGAGTTCATTTAAAGTAGTTTTGGCGTTGGTTTAGTGTGCAGATGACATGTTGGCTAGTGATCGACCGATATAGTTTTTTTTATAACCGATACCAATTATTTGTACGTTTATGTACCCGATACCCGATATGCAGAACCGATATTTATTTACTTATAAAGTTAACATTCTTTCATGTAAAATTTAATCTTTAAATTACAACAATAAAATCATTTTATTTATAAAAAGCATCATCAGCAACACTGATATTAACAATAAGCAGAAGGAGAAAATAAAGGACAGAAGTCATATCAACTTCATTTTAAACTACAGTTTTAGGTTTATAATCTGTTTAATAGACTAAAGAGTGAAGAATAATTCACTGAATAATATTCTCTGGAATATTGAAATAAGCTATAACAAACAAAACATCGTATTTTATTGCATTTCTTAACTGTTTTATCAGAATTATTAAAATGTTTTTGTCATTCTAAATTATGAAAACTGCTGACAGCACGGTTTATCTATTTACACAGAACTATACTCAAACTGTGTGTGTGTGTGTGTCCACTACTCCAGGTGTGTGTGTGTGTGTGTGTGTGTGTGTCCACTGCTCCAGGTGTGTGTGTGTGTGTGTGTGTGTCCACTGCTCCAGGTGTGTGTGTGTGTGTGTCCACTGCTCCAGGTGTGTGTGTGTGTGTGTCCACTGCTCCAGGTGTGTGTGAGAGTGTGTCCACTGCTCCAGGTGTGTGTGTGTGTGTGTGTGTGTGTGTGTGTCCACTGCTCCAGGTGTGTGTGTGTGTGTGTGTGTCCACTGCTCCAGGTGTGTGTGTGTGTGTGTGTGTGTGTGTGTGTGTGTGTGTGAGTGTGTCCACTGCTCCAGGTGTGTGTGTGTGTCCACTGCTCCAGGTGTGTGTGTGTGTGTGAGTGTGTGTGTGTCCACTGCTCCAGGTGTGTGTGTGTGTGTGTGTGTGTGTGTGTGTGTGTGTGTGTCCACTGCTCCAGGTGTGTGTGTGTGTGTGTCCACTGCTCCAGGTGTGTGTGTGTGTGTGTGTGTGTGTGTGTGTGTGTGTGTGAGAGACTGTGTGTGTGTGTGTGTGTGTTCACTGCTCCAGGTGTGTGTGCACTTGGATGGGTCAAATGCAGAGAACACATTTCACTGCTAGGTTATACTCTGTATAATTGTGCATGTGACAAAAAAAATATATATATATAATTTTGTTTTTACAAATCCATTGATATCCGACTTATGGTAAAATGCTCAAATATCGGGAAAAATATGGGTAAACCGATATATCGGTTGATCTCTAGTGTTGGCACACCTGTTTCTGGTTACTGAGGTGCATCTCTCGGTCGGCCACCTCTCTGCGCAGACGGTCCACGTCATGACTGAGCTGCAGTCTCTCCTCGCTCTCCACCGTCAGCTCGTCCAGCTGCTTGGACAGGTAGAAGTTCTGCCGGTTCAGCTCGGCGTTCTCCTGGGTCAGCTGAGTCAGCTGCTCCTCCAGGTCCGTGATCACCTGTGACGACACGCCGCGTCATTCACCCTAATCAATATACACGAATCCTCCAACAAACACAATCATTAGAGTCCTTCCACCGCTACTACTGACACTGCGGGAATATCCCAGATCCACGAACACTGCAGCTACAGGAACCGAGCGAAGCAGATGGAAATATCAGAGCTCACGAGACACGGAAACCGAGCAATAGTTTAAACAGATTTCAACTTGAATAGACATAGAGGGTGTGTAGAATAGAGATGGAGATATATAAACCTAATATAATACAATATAAGACAGATAATCACAATTCAATGTGTTATTTCTATCTTATAAGGCTTTGTACTCAAGAAAATGTATTTTAAGAGTCACTATGAGTGTAGAAACTAAGTTTACAGCTATATACATACAGACTTTTAATGTTTAACATACACGTGTGTGTGTGTGTGTGTGTGTGTGTGTGTGTGTGTGTGTATATATACATACAATTATATAAAATATTGTTTTAAAGAAATTAATACATTTATATATAAAGGTCTTAAAAAATATATATATATAAGTGCTGTCAAACGCTTATTCGAGATTAATCGCATCAATAATACAATTTTGTTTACATAATATGTGGGTATAGAGTATATATTTATTATGCATATAGAAGTACAAACACATGTATATATTTAAGAAAAAATATGTGTATATATTAAATATATTTCTATACAATATAAAATATAAGAAACATGTTAATATTTTCAGATAATCTGTATGTTTGTATTTTTATATACATAGTGCACATACATATATAACGTAAACAAAAACGTTCGCGATTAATCGTTTGACAGCACTAATATATATATATATATATATATAATTATACATACTTACTCTATTATATTACACATATAGAATTATTAAATGTATATAAGTATATGCATATAAATATCTCACAGTGATGTGTTATGAATTATGAACGTGAACTATCATAGATTTGACCGATACAAGACGATGACCCCGAGAAAGCGAAACGTGTGTAGCCCTTTTCATTTCCATGGCAGGATTTTTAAGCTCAAATTTAAGACTTTTTAAGACCTGCACAAATCAAATTAACACCATATAAGCAGGGTAGGGAAATGTCTATGGTTAACTATTAAACATGTAATTTTAATGTTACATAAACTGTAAAAAGCATGATTTACAGTTCAGATACAAAAAGAAAGTTTTATAAAATGATACACATTTCAGCCTTTAAACCATTTGGATGAGTCAAAAGTATAATTATATTATTTTAAACAATTATTATATTCATTAAATAACATACAAACACATTTTACCGTTTAGATTTCTATAATGAATGATTTATTATCGATCCACCGTGTTTGCAGGGTAAAAACATGGGTTGATTTTCACATTGGTCTGAACAAAAACAACCCGATGTTCCTGCAATACCAGAGGCGGCGGTTCTAGACCCTATTTTTTGGGACAGCGCCATCTAGCCAATTATATTCCTACAGAGGAGACCTGATTCAAACAAACAGATGCATAGACTAGATCCATGGAAACTAAAAAAACAGGCCATTTTCATACAATTTAGAGTTTATGATTATGGCTTTTAAAAACGAATTAGGTAAAAACATTGCAAATTGCATTTTTTAAATGAAATGTAAACCGCAAGTGGTCAGAGGATTCGAGCAGCTCACTGATCTGAGGTCTGTGATCGGGGATAAATGAGGCATTAAGGTGACAGCATCTTTCCCCAGTGTGTATTGATTCTGCTGTGTGTCACTCGGGCTCACGGCCAACAGAAGAAGATAGCCACTGTTTAGATCTCTGCTTTCTTCGGCTCTTCTAATCAATCTCTTTATCCCATCCCTGAGGATCCTCAAGCTAAATATAGAGGCTATCGAGCACAACACACCACTGAACGCTTTCCGTTTCAATCTCTTGGAGCTTTAGTCAGACTTGAAGTGAATCAAAACAAGGTTGAGAGAAACAGTTGACGTCTGTTTTCATATTGAAAAATCCCTTTCACAGACTTTTACATTAACTGTTCCCATCTGGTGGAATGACCTCGAACTCAATCCCAGCAGCTGAATCCTTCCCCATCTTCAAGAAACGGCTAAAAACACATCTCTTCCATCTTTATTTGACCCTCGAACTCTAGCACTCTCTATTCTAATTCTATTTGATCTAATCTGTCTTCTTTTTATTTAAAAAAAACACACATTTGACCCTCTATCAATTGCATATTTATTCTCTAACTGCTAGCTTTTCTTGTAAAACTAACACTAAGATTTAATTTTTCTATATTTTACATACTAGTTTTCTGAAAAAAAAGCAAAAACAAAAAACACCTTCCTACGTGTACTGCGTTCAGGCTAACCAGGACTTGTAATGGCACGTGCATGTTGTTGCTCTTTTGTTGGTTTTGATTGCTACTATAATGTCCTCATTTGTAAGTCACTTTGGATAAAAGCGTCTGCTAAATGACTAAATAAAATAAATAAATATTGAAGAGAACCATCGTATTCGACCCTCGTGAGCAGCGCAGGGGATTGTGGGAAATATTAGCGCACACTTACCGAGCAGCTGTCTCTCAGCGCGTCAAACTTGCGCTGAATCTCATCTCTGTAGTCCTGCAGGAGAAGGACAAACACATGATGCTGTGTGTGAATATCTGTTTATTATTTGACACTTTTAGCCCTGAAATCACTTATATACACTTTGTTTTGTCTCAGAAATGCACTCATTGTACACCTCTCTCAGACCTGTAGAGTTAAACAGGCTGTGTTTGGGTCTTCGTAGCTCCCACGTGTAAATAATGCTCAGTAGTCCCTCCCGGAAATATATCTACTGTAGTATAAATGGTAAGACGCATGATTAGTTCAGCAGTGTGTAGTATGTAGTATGCTAGGGCTTAGTATGTAGTATGTAGAGTTAGTGCAGCTCATTGAGTTCTGTAATAATTAATTAAACCATAAAAATATCACATTTAAATAAATATATTTTTTTATAAATAAAAACCAAATAAAACATAAGATATAATACATTTAGTGTTCACTTTTATATAATAAACATGTTATTTGTTTACCTGGCTGCATGTCATGTCACCGAGTATTATTTTAGCATCACTGATGTCCTGTTATAGTTTTATTAAAAACATTTGTTAAATTTGAGTTAAAGCTTTAGTAATTTTGGTGAGATTTTTGTCATTTTTATTAGTTATTTTATATATATATACTAGAAATAGTTATTAATTTGTATTTCAGTTTGAGTTATTATTGTACTGCAAGCTACACTAAAAAATTAGAAATACTAATTTTAATTTTCTCGCTGTTAACGTTTACTTTATTTTAAACAACTTTTTATGGTTTTAGTTTTTGTTAACCATAATTATTCTTATTGAAATTATTTGCTGGAGCCTGTTTATTTTATATAAATATTTTATTTGTTTACCAGCATGTCATATGACCCACTGTTACTATTATTTTGAATTATTTTATTTTCCATTTTAATAAAACATTTGCAGTAATTTTAGAACCTTCAAATATAGTTTTTCTAGTTAAATCTTCCAATTTAGTACATCAAGTTAAACTATATGAAAATGAGAATACATAACCGTAGCAGAAGTTATGCGTTTTAAAGCGAAAACACACTAGTGTAAACGGGGCCTCGGAAACTAAACACGGTTTGTCCAATTATGATCAACACTTAATTATTGCTGAATTAGGCAACGCTGTGCTTCTCCATTTCTACAACTACAGGCTAGGCAATAGGGGTTGAACGACTTCTGATTTTTTTAAAGTCGACTTTTATGTGATGAAAGTCAAGTCGACTAGTCGCTGATGAAGTCATTAATGAACAAATAAGTCTGGAGCTGAGACAAACACCTTGTGCACAGATATGAAATATGACACAGCGATGCCCACATGACTATTAAACATATAACAGCTTATTTGTATTAGTTCTTTAGTCTTTGGGTCGTTATATTTCTCATCTGCTCATTCTAAATCAGATACAGATAAGTAGTACAGTAAAGATTACATTCATATGAATGCATGCATTAGTGAGAGCGGTTGCGTGTGAATTAATTCTACCTGCAGTGTCTCTCTACTAGTAGTGAAGCTGTGGGATTTAGTTATTAAGAAATATATGCTTCAACTTTTCAGTTTCTAAGCTGATGTGTTGTACGTGCTACTGTCTGTAGCTATGTGTGTGTGATCTGTGTGTGATGTATTGTACGCGCTACTGTCTGTAGCTATGTGTGTGTGATCTGCACGTGATGTATTGTACGTGCTACTGTCTGTAGCTGTGTGTGTGTGATCTGTGTGTGATGTATTGTACGTGCTACTGTCTGTAGCTATGTGCCCGTGATGTATTGTACGCGCTACTGTCTGTAGCTATGTGTGTGTGATCTGTGTGTGATGTATTGTACGTGCTACTGTCTGTAGCTATGTGTGTGTGATCTGCGCGTGATGTATTGTACGCGCTACTGTCTGTAGCTATGTGTGTGTGATCTGTGAGTGATGTATTGTACGCGCTACTGTCTGTAGCTATGTGCCCGTGATGTATTGTACGTGCTACTGTCTGTAGCTATGTGTGTGCGATCTGCACGTGATGTATTGTACGTGCTACTGTCTGTAGCTATGTGCCCGTGATGTATTGTACGTGCTACTGTCTGTAGCTATGTGTGTGAGATCTGTGCGTGATGTATTGTACGATCTACTGTCTGTAGCTATGTGTGTGTGATCTGCACGTGATGTATTGTACGTGCTACTGTCTGTAGCTATGTGTGTGTGATCTGCACGTGATGTATTGTACGTGTTACTGTCTGTAGCTATGTGTGTGTGATCTGCACGTGATGTATTGTACGTGCTACTGTCTGTAGCTATGTGTGTGTGATCTGCACGTGATGTATTGTACGTGCTACTGTCTGTAACTATGTGTGTGTGATCTGAGCGTGATGTATTGTACGTGCTACTGTCTGTAGCTATGTGTGTGTGATCTGCTCGCGATGTATTGTACGCGCTACTGTCTGTAGCTATGTGTGTGTGATCTGCACGTGATGTATTGTACGCACTACTGTCTGTAGCTATGTGTGTGTGATCTGCGCGTGATGTATTGTACGCGCTACTGTCTGTAGCTATGTGTGTGTGATCTGCACGTGATGTATTGTACGCGCTACTGTCTGTAGCTATGTGTGTGTGATCTGCACGTGATGTATTGTACGCGCTACTGTCTGTAGCTATGTGTGTGTGATCTGCGCGTGATGTATTGTACGTGCTACTGTCTGTAGCTATGTATGTGTGATCTGCGCGTGATGTATTGTACGTGCTACTGTCTGTAGCTATGTGTGTGTGATCTGCTCGCGATGTTTTGTACGCGCTACTGTCTGTAGCTATGTGTGTGTGATCTGTGTGTGATGTATTGTACGCGCTACTGTCTGTAGCTATGTGTGTGTGATCTGCTCGCGATGTATTGTACGCGCTACTGTCTGTAGCTATGTGTGTGTGATCTGTGCGTGATGTATTGTACGCGCTACTGTCTGTAGCTATGTGTGTGAGATCTGTACGTGATGTATTGTACGTACTACTGTCTGTAGCTATGTGTGTGTGATCTGCTCGTGATGTATTGTACGTACTACTGTCTGTAGCTATGTGTGTGTGATCTGCTCGTGATGTATTGTACGTGATACTGTCTGTAGCTATGTGTGTGTGATCTGCGCGTGATGTATTGTACACGCTACTGTCTGTAGCTATGTGTGTGTGATCTGCGCGTGATGTATTGTACGCGCTACTGTCTGTAGCTATGTGTGTGTGATCTGCGCGTGATGTATTGTACGCGCTACTGTCTGTAGCTATGTGTGTGAGATCTGTGCGTGATGTATTGTACGCGCTACTGTCTGTAGCTATGTGTGTGATCTGCGCGTGATGTATTGTACGCGCTACTGTCTGTAGCTATGTGTGTGAGATCTGTGCGTGATGTATTGTACGATCTACTGTCTGTAGCTATGTGTGTGTGATCTGCACGTGATGTATTGTACGTGCTACTGTCTGTAGCTATGTGTGTGTGATCTGCACGTGATGTATTGTACGTACTACTGTTTGTAGCTATGTGTGTGTGATCTGCGCGTGATGTATTGTACGTGCTACTGTCTGTAGCTATGTGTGTGTGATCTGCGCGTGATGTATTGTACGCGCTACTGTCTGTAGCTATGTGTGTGTGATCTGTGTGTGATGCATTGTACACGCTACTGTCTGTAGCTATGTGTGTGTGATCTGCGCGTGATGTATTGTGCGCGCTACTGTCTGTAGCTATGTGTGTGTGATCTGCGCGTGATGTATTGTACGCGCTACTGTCTGTAGCTATGTGTGTGTGATCTGCGCGTGATGTATTGTGCGCGCTACTGTCTGTAGCTATGTGTGTGTGATCTGAGCGTGATGTATTGTACGTGCTACTGTCTGTAGCTATGTGTGTGTGATCTGCGCGTGATGTATTGTGCACGCTACTGTCTGTAGCTATGTGTGTGTGATCTGTGCGTGATGTATTGTACGCGTTACTGTCTGTAGCTATGTGTGTGCGTTACAGTGCATCAGTGCATTAAATCAGAACGTGATTATCTTACCTGTACAATAAGTGTCTAAAACCGTTAAATTTCCAGCATCCAGTAATATAATCACACATGTCTTGTGGAGTGCATTGAGTATGAATTAGTTTGTAATTTTAACTGTTTGGAAACGGAGCGTAAATGTTGATTTATTATCCTACTGCGCCCTCTATAGGACCAGCGACTAGTCGACTTCAAGCTTAAAGCGTCACGCAGAGCACTGAAGAGCGCGTTCATAAAATTAGTGCCTTTAAAATGAGTTTGCGTTAACGTGTCACACTTACACGTTAACTTTGACAGCCCTAATTTATATAAATGGTGCAAAATGAACCAACAGAGAGCCGGGAAAGTGCGAAAGTTATTGAAATAATATTTGACTTGAGTTATGATTTAACAGTGTGTACTCTGCACGCGTCTCACTCTCAGCGCCGTGATCTCCTCCTCGGCCTCGGCCGTGGTCTCCTCCAGCTCGGTCTTGGCCTGCTGTAGCTGACTCTCGAGCGCGTGTCGCGCCGCCTGCAGGCTGCTGATCTGAGACTCTCTCTCCTGCAGCGAGAGCGTGAGGTCCGTCACCTGACGCTTGATCTCCAGCTTCTGCTCCTCGTGCTCCAGACCCATCTGAAACACACACACACACACACACACATCACTACTACTGACACAGGTTCACGTCTCTCATGTGCGACCCTGGAGCACAAAAGCAGTCATCTGTAGCAATATCCAAAAATACAGTGTGGGGGTCAAAATTATACATTTTTCTTTTTTGCCAAAAATCATTAGGATAATAGGTAAATATCATGTTGCATGAATATATTTTGTTAATTTCTTACTGTAAATATATCAAAACGTAATTTTTGATTAGTAATATGCATTGCTAAGAACTTAATTTGAACAACTTTAAAGATGATTTTCTCAATATTTAGATTTTTTTGCACCCTTTCAAATATTGTCCTATCATACAAACATACATCAATGGAAATATGATTTATTCAGCTTTCAGATGATGTATTAATCTCAATGTCATAAAACTTGACACTGAAGACTGGTTTTGTGCTCCAGGGTCACATCACCACGAGCATTCGTTCACAGGTAATTCCTCAGTCAGTCTCCTCGAAGACTTTCACACCAGCCTGACTAATGCTAACTAGTCTGGTAACCAGCTAAAGCCTGTTCTTCATCAGGTCTTCTAGGATATCTTCTAACATTCATACGTAACCAGTCATTCTCACATTCAACCTAAACTTCACCAAACTACAATATTTGATCTTTTTTTATTGATTTTGATGAACAGATTTTATTTAGTCTGTGCTGTTTTCTGTTGATGCACAAATAAAACGTCACTAAAAATTTTTTTTGTAGTGGCCTGCCATGCAATAAATCTCAATACCTTTTAATACTCTGTAGATATGAACCAAAGGCTCCGCACTGAACAATTTTATGCCTACATTTAACATTTATGCATCATTTTGGATTACAAAAGTTTAACAAATAAACTAATAACACATATTTGTCATTCATACATAAATGAAACGGGTCAGATTTCTGTAACAGTACTAATAAACTAAATGTGTTTTAAATACACAATAACTAGCTTTATATATTTATCAACAATACATCTAATTTATTTCAGTCTCATATATTTTAAGTTAATATTGATGCCCATATTTTAACCAACCGTGTTTATAATTTTAAACCAAGTAATCTAAATAAACACATTTTGAAAATATGATTATTTTAATGAAATCAAACGGATGCAGAGTTAAAATAAAGCATGCTGTGAGGTTTTTGAGGGCAGAAATTGGACCCGTTTTATTTTTATATGACTGACAAATGTGCATCACAAAGTTTATTAAAAATGTGTTATTCAAATGGATGGAAATGTTACATGTACAAATACATAAATCTAAATGTATTTGTGTTTTGACACTTTTTTAAATATGGCATGAATGATCACTGTGTGAAAAAAACGTTTACGTTTATTTTAACAATGAATTGGAGTAAACAATTATATCACTAAAAAGTTGATGTAAATTAAAAAAAAATTAAACATGAAAAATAATTCAGCGTTTGACAGATTCTCAATTTTTTTGTTATGATTTTTAACTAGTCAACTTGAAAATGTATTTACAACACGATTCAAGTAACTTGTTCTTTATTAATCTTCAAGTTAAAGATAATTCTATTCAAGTGCAGCACACATCGTTAGCTGTCATCGTTAAACAAATCACTTATTAAATATCTTTGCAGAAAAGATGCATGAACTACAACTACATCTTGTGCAAACGTATTATATGTTCAGAAATAATACGAGGAAAATGCTTTAAAATATCTCAAGTCAAGGTGATTCAAATTCAAGATGACTGAAGGTATAACACAAGAAGTTATTATTAACCATAAATGTTCTGTAATAACAGCTTTAGTCGGTCTTCATGATGCAAACATCAAATATCAGACACAGAAGTAGTTACAGGGTTTTAGTGTGCTCCTCAGTGTGTCTAATTCTAACGCTTGGTAATATTTCTATTCAAAATCGTGATTCTTGATTTCTAAAAAACTAAATCGTGGCAAAACATTACATTTGAATTAATTGATTAACGCCAGTTCCACTTTATATTAGGTGGTCTTAACGACTATGTACTTACATTTAAATAAATAATTTAATACAATGCACTTATGCATATTTTTACATTGTACTTATATTTAAAAAAATACCTGCATGTAAATACATTTCTGTAATTTACATTTATGCATTTAGCAGACGCTTTTATCCAAAGCGACTTACTTTGGTTTAGGCTATAATTATTTATTTTTTTGTCAGTAAGTGTGTTCCCTGGGAATTTGAACCCACAACCTTTGCGCTGCTAACGCAATGCTCTACCACCGAGCCACAGGAACATTAACATTTCGCATGCATTGCAAATAATGCATATTTTGCATTAATTACATTTATAATTACACTGTTGACCCACTTTTAAACCTACCCACACCACCAAACCAGTGCCTAACCGTACACTTATCCCACATCAATAACAGCAACAGTGTTTTGCAACACAATAAGTGCATTGTACTTATATTTTTTAAATACTTGCATGTAAATACATTTCTGTAATTACACCGTTGACACATTCTTACACGTAAACCCACTCTTAAACCTACCCACACGACCAAACCAGTGCTTAACCTTACCCGTATCCCACATCAATAACAGCTAAAGTGTTGTGCAACACAATAAATGCATTGTACTTATATTTTTTAAATACTTGCATGTAAATACATTTCTGTAATTACACCGTTGACCCATTCTTACACCTAAACCCACTCTTAAACCTACCCACACCACCAAACCAGTGCCTAACCTTACCCGTATCCCACATCAATAACAGCAACAGTGTTTTGCATCACAATATGACCACAATACGTGCATTGCACTTGTTTTTTGATGCAGGTACATAGTAGTTAAGCAGATCCCCCAGCTCTATTATATGGTGTAGTGGCGTATTGTCCGGATCTGCTCTCACCTCTCGGAGTCTGGTCTCCAGCTCCAGCATGCGGCTCTTTCTGCTCTGCTCCTGCTGGCTCATCTTCTCCAGATGTTCCTCGAGTTTGGCATTCTGAGCTTCCAGCTTCCCCGCCTGTGACTCCAGGTAAAACTTCTGCTGCCGCAGCTCCGAGATCATCTCCTCCTGGGCTTTCCTGAGAACAACACTGAGTCAATTAGATTTCTCCTTCATTAAACTCCTCTCAGAAGCATCACTGAGTGGCGTTTCTCAAAAGAGCTAAATGGTTTTTGTTTGGCTAAACTGTGAACTATTCCTCAGTCCCCTGTTATATCTTAAAACACTTGATTTAGAAGTTAAACAATGAAGAGATGCTCAGATTGAATATTAATTGCAAGCTAAATGCTTCCCCGGATTGTCGTTTGCAGATCTACAAGAACAAGTGTTTAAATATCTTCAGGATCAACCACTATTTACTCTAATATGACCTAAGACTACACTCTGAAACGCTGAAGTGTAATGTAGCATAACAGTCAGTTGTGGAGTACAAATCCCCTTCATCTGCTTCATAGAGGAGCTCATTTTTAATGAAAACGTATAAAAGACGGGCCTACTATGAGCTCTGAGGTTGTTAATCGACAGTATATGCTTTTGTTAAACCCATCAGCTTACGTTATTTTGTTCAAATTTTTTGTGACGCATGCAGAGTACACACTGTTAAATCATAACTCAAGTCAAAAAAAAAAAATCGGAATTTTTTACATGTGAAAAAAAAATTGCATTATTGATAATTGGGTTTTGTTTTGATTCTCTGATTGGTGGAGAAACAACTCTTTAGCTCCGCTGCTCCCTCCAACAAAGAAGTAATTGAAATGGTTATTGCATGTGTTCAATAAACTAAATGTTTCTAAATGCACAATTTTTATTTATCAACCAATGGCACTAATGCACTCTATATCAACTGGGGGGGGGCACTTCACGATCCGATTCTTGATCTACATTTTTTCAACAACTTTACATCTTAACCATAATTGCAGTTTCTATGCTGTTTGTTTATAGTATGAATCTCTGTAATGCAATATTAAAAAGTATGGATGAATCTTCACCGGTTTCAGATTCAGTTATGATTATCATTATCAGTTCAATATCACGACGCGGCACTTTCTCAGTTTTCAATATTACTGCACACGGCTATATTTTCATATACATTCAAAATCAAATGTATTTTGTGCAAAATGTATGTATTTTTATTATACAAGCAGGCTACTTTTTATAATAAGTGTTCTTTAAGTATCAGAAAGTTTACATACAATAGTTATGGGTTTTAATTTTTTCCTCAGAGTTATTGATTATTACTGATGAGATCATAGACAGTGGCAGCTTTAACAGGCTGCGTGCACAGATATATTTCCATATATCAGATGTTTTGTCAACATAACTGACATCAATTTCATATAGAAGTATTATAAAAAGCAACCGCAGCCGCACTCTCGCTTCAGGACAAACAAACACAAAGTGCTCGTGAAAGTCAGTCTAACAGTCCTGCATCCAAACGTGTAAATAAACGCTGAACTAAAGTAAAACACGGCGGGTGGAAGCAATGTGCACGTGTCTTAGCGGTAATTCTGAGCAATGAAGCCTGCCGCGTCTCTAGCGCGCACACGGGAAAAAACCTACGCAGTGTTGCCAATTTAGCTGCTAGATTTAGCACATTTACCGACTAGCAACTCTTTTTCTCAAAAAGCACCTAGCAACAAATTTAGCGATTTTTAAAAAGTATTTGGCAGCTTTTAGCAACTTTTGTAAAGTGACTCAAATGATAAAAAGGCACATTTTCATCTAAATTACACAGAAAATAGGAAACCATTGAACAGCTAGCCAGCCAAGCAGCACAGAGAGCTGGAGAAAGATGCCTAACAGTACAAACATCAGATGTGCATTAAGTTATCGGTCAATAATAAATGCACATTTATGATACAGCATGTTATTATGTTTGTTGTTCGGTTAGGTACACTGTAAGAAAAACAGGCACTTGAAAAGGCACTAGTCATTTTCTGCCAGGATGGTTTTCATTAAAACACAAAATGCAATGTGGAACTTAACACACAGGTAAAACACCTGTGAAAAATAAATCATATTAACAGTACACTGTGTCCTATTTGTACAGACTTTGTGTGGCACGCTGACTAACTACCAATACACCGCTTAAAACCATAACTGTTCAGCATGCGCAGTTTTACTAGTTAATAAGAAAATACATCAAATGTGTAACTCTTCAATGTTTTAAAAAATCAGATCATAACGATGCATTACTTATGTTACTTTTACATATTAAAATATTTTATGTTTATGAACAAATTACTTTTTAAAACATATTTCGCTGAGATTTAAGTAATCTTGTTCTACGTAAAACGCATTTTTTTAGTAATAGTTATTAAATCGATCTGCCTTTAGCATCTTCCCCTGAAAATGAGCTGGCAACACTGAACCCAAGCTCAGAATCGGTGAAGAGAGAATCGATTTTTCCTCCCACCCCTAATATCAACCAGCTTTGTGGGAAGTATTCACAGTTTGAGTCTCCTAGCATTATAAAGTCTCACTGCAGACTGCTTTAACTGGGCTTCGGTGCACATTTCTGCTCTGAGATGCACACACTGAAGCTCGGAGGAGACTTTAATAAAGGTCAAAGCAACCCTGGAGCCGTGCATCATATCCATGACCTGCTGCTAGCGTCGTGATCCAGCAGCTACAGGAACTGATGTTATAGTGTATTAACCCTTTAAGAATCCAGCGTACTGCCGGCGGGACGCCTAGTGGTGTGACAGGGTAAAGTCATCAAAAAAAATAAAAAATAATAAAAAATGTTTTCATGTCATATATCCACGGAAAGCTAGACTGTGATTTCAACTATGTAAACCATTTTAAGATACAATAAACACAGGGCAATCTGTGTCTTTAAACCACTTTTTGATAATGAAGACACATGATAGTACAGACATGAGCAAACTAATCACTTAAAAACCTATTGATCAACTATTAATTTGTTCAAAAATTCTGATTCATTCCGTATCGGAGCTTTGTTTCGTTGTTACAAAGCGTCGTTTGGAGTCTCCCATTATTTTTTTGGAAGCTTTGTAAACATGGTGGAATACAGCAAAAACAATTAGAAAATCAATATTACATTTTACTCAATATCAGTAAGACAATATTCTGTTGAGAAACAAACCTGCACCTTTCAAAGAGACCAACACCATATTTCCAAATGGCCCAAGAAGAAATTTACGGGTATGCCTTTTTTACTTTTAGGCTTTTACAGGAATCTTAAAGGGTTAAACATGTGACGTTTAACTAATCACTTAAAAACCTGTGTTATATTTGTTCAAAAATAATAAATGAGACTAAAACTCAGAATAATGGATATTTGGGAAGAACATTTACATTTACATTTATGCATTTAGCAGACGCTTTTATCCAAAGCGACTTTATTCAAATTACAGTTTCTACTATCAGTCTCTTTCCCTGGGACAACCCATCTTGGCGTTGCTAGTTAAATACAGGAAAGCTCGTTAACTATGTTATATATAATAAATGAGACTAAAACTCAGAGGCATTTTTGCCTCCATTTAGGTTTCCCAGACAACTCCCGGCCCAGACAAGGCTTAAGCCTAGTCCTAGACTAAAACGTAAGTCTGAGTTGTTTCAGCTGAAATAAACGTGCACTTATTGATCTTAAAATATACCAGTGCCTTTGTTTCGTCTCAAGACGGACACCAGTAATGTTTTTTCGAAGGCAGTTTTATAAAAAACACTTTAATTGAGCTATGGCTTAATCCTGGCTTAGTCTAAGCCGTGTCTGTGAAACCAGGCCTAGAGTCACTGAACTCATATAATCAGTCACATGCTTTTCTACTAACTGCCCACCAGGCTTTTTAACTAGCTTCACCAGTGTATACTGGTGCTGTATACTCGAGCTGCTCTGAACTGATCATGTTTTACACTCTTACATGTTCTTCTGGGTGTAAATGCTGCTGTTGGCTGCCAGTTTATTGGCCTCGGAGAGTTCAGTGATCCGCTGCTCCAGACTCTTCATCTTGTTGTCCATGGCCTTGACGGTCTGTAGAGAGAAACACAGCATCGGGATGCTGATTTACACACTCAGTACATGTTATTCGACCATCAGCGTGGGCAGAAGAGGCGTCAGGAGAGTTTGAGAAACACATGATTTAATGCCGCTAGTGTTGCAAATTACACTTGAGCTGACTTTTAATAACAGGACATAGGATCATAAGAGCCAGGAGCTAAGTTTGAATAAACTGGGGAATACACCAGCGTTACTGAAGTATGTAAATGATGAAAATGCATCATATTAAAAACAACCCTGCGGTTTCATACACCGAGTCGGCGATCAGGGCGGTAATCTAGTTAGCTAAAGTCTTACTGGTTAACTGGATCAAGGGCTAAAAGGCTAGAAAATGATAAGAGTGAATCTTTCTCAGAAAGTCAAAATAATGTAATGAAACGTTATCATTATATGTAGTTGTCATGATGCTAAAATCAGGATAAATCAACTGTAATGTAGTATTTATTTAATATATAAATACTTTTTTTAAATCAGCATGTTTAAAACGATTGCTAACATGATGTACAAATACCTAAACTGATTTTTCATATTAAGAATGATTTTTGTTTTGTCATACTTGCTGTTGTTATTTGTATTTTTTGCTTTATTATGTGTCTGGTACAACAATGTTTGATTGTTGTGGTGCTGTGATGTGTTAGTTAATAAAACATATTTAAAAAGGAGATTGATCAACATATCAAACATCACTTGAAATTAATCCTAAATATATTTTTTTCAATAAAATAAGCTTTCAGAATTAGAAAAAAGTTGAGTGAGAGACTTTCAAATTACAGTAATGACTAGTTAAATGTGTGGAAAAGAATGTCATGTATACAAATATGCTATTATAATAGCTTTATTTTCATATGTTATGCAAATCTATTTTTTCTCTTTTGCTTTCGAGGTGAAATATGATATGGACATGTTTATATTCATAAAACATAAACCCAAACAAATACCCATTTAACAGCCATAAAGTTTGGTCTTGGATTGGATTCTAGTAGCTCAAAAACTAGACCGTGTGTCTCTAGCACGCACGCGCACACACACACACACACACACACACACACACACACACACACACACACACACACACACACACACACACAGTCTGTCAGGACTCAGAGTTTGATGTGAGTTGAAGACGAGACACTCACAGCTTTCTGCTCACTGATGAGTTTGCATTTCTCACGCGCCTCTTCCTCGTGCTGAGCTCGTTTCTGCTCCAGACACTCTTTATCAGCCAGATCTGCCTTCATCTGAGCCTCCAGAACCTGCAGAGCGCACACACACACACGCGCACACAGACACACACGAATACAGAGACACACACACACACGGGCACACACACACACACACACACACACACACACACAGACACACGCGGGCGCACACACACACACACACACACATGGGCACACACAGACACACGCGGGCGTGCACACACACACACAGACACACACACACACAGACACACACACAGACACAGACACAGACACACACACACACACACACACACACACACACACACACACACACACACACACACACACACACAGACACAGACACAGACACAGACACACACAGACACACACAGACACACACACACGAATACAGACACACACACACACACACACACACACACACACAGACACACGCGGGTGCACACACACACACACACACACACACACACACACACACACAGACACAGACACAGACACACACACACACACGCGGGCGCACACACACACACAGACACACGCGGACGCGCACACACACACACACACACACACACACACGCGCAGAGACAGAGACAGACACACACACACACACACACACACACACACACACGAATACAGACACACACACACACACACACACACAGACACACGCAGGCGCACACACACACACACACACACACACACACACACACACACACACACACACACACATGGGCACACACAGACACACGCGGGCGTGCACACACACACACAGACACACACAGACACAGACACACACACACACACACACACACACAGACACACACACACACACACACACACACAGACACAGACACACACACACACGAATACAGACACACACACACAGACACACGCGGGTGCACACACACACACACACAGACAGACACAGACACACGCGGGCGCACACACACACACAGACACACGCGGGCGCGCACACACACACACACACACACAGACAGACACGCGCAGAGACAGAGACAGACACACACACACACACACAGACAGACACACACGAATACAGACACACACACACACACACACACACACACACACACACACAGACACACGCGGGCGCACACAGACACACGCGGGCGCACACACACACACACACACACACACACACACACACACACACGAATACAGACAGACAGACAGACACACACACACACACACACACACACACACACACACACACACACACACACACACACACACACACACACACACACAGACACACACGAATACAGATACACACACACACACACACACACACACACACAGACACACGCGGACGCACACACACACACACAGAGACGCATGAATACAGACAGACACACACACGCGACACTATATTAATAAACACACAAAACTATATTAACGATCAGGCCAGTGCTGCTTCCTCAAGAAAGTGTTTCATTCTCACGTGTTTTGTCTTGTCAGTTTAAACATAAAAGTAATTTTAAGCCATTTAAGCCCTCATCTCAAAGCGGTGCTCACGCGCTGTGATAGAGCGTCTCTATGCTCGCCGCGCGCACACCTGAAGCGCCCGAACAGACCGCAGGTGAACACCGAATGACTTGAGCGGTTCTCAACCGATTTTACCACCGGGCCGCACTAATATTATTTATAGCCTAAATATTATGATATCTGAACGAATTACATTTACTTTAAATAAATAATTCTACTCACCAATAATAAAACACCTGATGCTGTCGGGAACCAATTTAGTGAGATTCTGCTGGAAATGAGTAACGGCACAATGAAGTTGTGATATTAAGTTACAGTCTGTAAGACGCGCACGGAAGTGTTACTTGACACGCAGCATTACAGAAAGTGTGCGTTCACAAATGTTGATCCAAATATGGAAAGAATTTTCGAATGTAATAATCTGAGTTTCTCTCCAGAGATGTTTTGCCACATTTCTGTAATAATGATGATTGCTGGGTAGTAGTTTATGGGTGTTTGTTTTTCCCCTGAACATCTTCAAGTGAGTGGGGGGGCAAACCGAAAGTAAGTCCAGCTCTCTCTTCACCGCTGATGCTGAGACTATTCTTGATTGAATGCGTTTCTTCGCTGGCATTTCCCACATTTCGTTTTCTCCCTTGAGAAGTGTGTCCATTCTGATGCTCAATTCTACAGAACTAATGGCTGCTGACGACTATTTGAGTTAATTCTGCCAAAGTGTGCGCTTGTAAGTGTTCGTTAAATGCGTAACATTAATTACGTGAGTACATAAGGTCTGCTCATGTCTGAAAATAATATATGAAAAACAAAATTATTTTACATAAAAACATTATAGCTTATATTTGTTTAGTACATTTTTAAGTGAATGTAAAAACTAAAACTAATTGTAAAACTGAAAGTTATTTTTTAATTATGTTCAACACATAAGACTAACATTCAGCGTGGTGTGCCGCATTCGGATTCATGACGAGTTTCCTCGTAAACACAGTCGGATGTTGTACGCGAACGTAAACAGTAAAATAAACATCAAATGTACATCAATATAACGGATCCATGCATTTCTTATGTAAATTATGTTAATCAAAAAGAGCTGTTTTAATAGCTTTAATGGATATTTGTGTTTATGTTCATGTTATTAAAGTAATTCGGTGTGAATACAATAATAGGGGGCGGGGGGTGTGTGTGTGTTGGGGGGGCGCGAGTGAAATTAGACAAACTTGGGGGGGGGGGTGCATATCCTAAAAGGTTGAAAACCCCTGCGTTAGCGTATGCGCAGTCGTATGCGCAGCCTTGTAAAGTATACTTCATTTTACAGACGTTCGACGCATGCGCTTTGCGATGCCTCTCCTGGCCTAGCGAGGGCCGTAGGGAGCAGTTATGAAGATTACAGCGTGACGAAGGACACGGAAGAGAAACTCATAGAAGTCCGGTAAGCACAGCGGAAAGGCTAGCCGTGACCAGGTATAGCTGCAAGCTACCGTTTGGGAAGCCGGACAGTGCTTCATCTGGAGGTGTGTGAAGACCTGTTTCTTCGGCTACCTTGTGAATCGATACCCTCACGGCAGCGTTTCCACCTTGTGGATAAACTAATGACTGCAAGAGAGTTTAATGCGCATGTGCGACCTGCGCGTACAAAGTACTCACGCCACGCGCAGTGTACGCTGTCCCTCGAGTACAAAGTATA
>CM049869.1:47174575-47214575 GCA_027474115.1 Schizopygopsis malacanthus | reverse complement strand
TGTGTGTGTGAGTGCGTGCGTATGTGTTTGTGTGTGCGTGTGAGTGTGTGCGTGTGAGTGCATGCGTGTGTGTGTGTGTGTGTGTGTGAGTGTGTGTGTGAGTGTGTGCATGGGTGAGTGCGTGCATGGGTGAGTGCGTGCATGGGTGCGTGAGTGCATGCGTGTGTGAGTGCGTGCCTGAGTGCATTCGTGTGTGTGTGTGTGTGTGTGTGTGTGTAAGTGAGTGCATGCGTGTGTGTGTGAGTGCATGTGTGAGTGCGTGTGTGCGTGCGTGTGAGTGCATGCGTGCATATGTGTTTGTGTGAGTGCGTGCGTGCGTGCGCATGCGTGTAAGTGAGTGCGTGCGTGCGCATGCGTGTGAGTGAGTGCATGCGTGTGTGTGTGTGTGTGTGTGTGTGTGTGTAAGTGAGTGCATGCGTGTGTGTGTGAGTGCGTGCGTGCGTGTGAGTGCATGCGTGTGTGTGTGTGTGTGTGTGTGTGTGTGTGAGTGCGTGCGTGCACGTGTGTGTTTGTGTGAGTGCGTGTGTGAGTGTGTGCATGCGTGCATGTGTGTGTGTGTGTGAGCGCATGCGTGCGTGTGTGTGTGTGTGTGTGTGTGTGCGTGAGTGCATGCGTGTGTGTGTGCATGAGTGTGTGCGTGCGTACGTACGTGTGTGTGTGTGTGTGTGTGTGTGTGTGTGTGTGTGTGTGTGTGTGTGTGTGTGCATGGGTGAGTGCGTGCATGGGTGCGTGAGTGCATGCGTGTGTGAGTGCATGCCTGAGTGCATTCGTGTGTGTGTGTGTGTGTGTGTGTGTGTGTGTGTGTGTGTGTGTGCGTGCGTGTGTGTGAGTGCATGCGTGTGTGTGTGTGTGTGTGTGTGTGTGTGAGTGCATGCGTGTGTGTGTGTGTGTGTGTGAGTGCATGCGTGCGTGTGTGTGTGTGTGTGAGTGCGTGCGTGCGTGTGTGTGTGTGTGCGCGACTGTGCGTAGGTACTGATCGTTAGAGGAAGATGTGGAGATTGAATCGGGCTGATATTGATCGGAGGAGGCTGACAGTGAAGGCTGTGTTGTGGATCAGATCTTCTGAGACGTCAACCAGTAAGACACTTAATTACTGCAACATAACGAGAACAAAACGTCTAGCATTCTAATAAACACTCACAACACAGACCTTTTAGTAATCTGCAGTTATTATCAAGCAAACACCATTCAATAAAAATGCGGGCAGCTACAGTATACAATACTGAGCAAGAGTGTATGGTCAGTAGTTTTTTTTTAAAGAAATTAATTAAGGATGAATTAAATTGATCAAAAGTGACAGTAAAGACATTTATAATGTCAAAAAAGATTTCGATTTTAAATAAATGCTGTTCAATAGAACTTTCTATTCATCTGAAAAATAAAATGTATTACAAGTTTCCAAAACCATGATTTCTGAAGATCATGTGACTCTGAAGACTGCAGTAATGATGCTGAAAATACAGCGCTGCATCACAGAAATACATTACATTAACACATTCATAGAAAGCAGCTATTTTAAATTGTAATGATATTTCACAGTTTTTAATGCATTTTTGATCAAATAAATGCAGCCTTGTTGAGCTTCTTTCATAAAATCTTTGGCCAGATGTGTTGATAGCTATGAAAACATGTTTAAAAACTGTGCACGAATCAAAGATCTCTCTTCATCTGATGCTCAGTTTCTCTGTAAATCCTGCTGGTTTGTGACAAAGCCGTTCTCAGGGTTCAAAGACGAGCTCGACACAGGTTCGCCAGCACAGGATTATCCACTCATTCGTGTTTCTAGTTCAGTGAGTGAAATATCATTCCCCATAATGCCTGGAGCTCATGTTCATGCACAGAGCCAACACAACTCAAACAGCATCATGTTTGCTTGACGTCTGTGTTCATCAATACATAATTAGAGACTAATCTAACTCTTAATAAAACTGATTTTAACAACCTATTGCTTGCTGGTTGTTACACCACCAGTCTGCAAACAGATAAAGTGGCTCTTGTTAAATGCTTTATATTAGTCAGAGCTCATCTTTACACACACATCATCTGAAGATAATGACGCAAAACTTCTTTCTTTTGGCCTTTAATGTGGTGGAAGAAGTGTGTCTCAGTAATGGATGCTCTGCAGTGAATGGGTGCCGTCAGAATGAGAGTCTGATAAAAACATCACAATAATCCACAGTCCATCAGTTAACATCTGGAGAAGACAAAAGCTCAAACAAACCCAGCATTAAGATTTTTTTAACTCCAATACGAGTCCATAATAACTCTTCCTCTCTCTCATTCTGACGGCACCCATTCACTGCAGAGCATCCGTTGCTGAGACACTGATGCGGAGACACATTTCTACAAATCTGATGAAGAAACAAACTCATCTACATCTTAAATGACTTGAGGTTGAGCACATTTATATTACTGGGTGAACTATTCCTTTAATAACCTAATTAATCTGACTTTTCTAATCTAATCTGGTTTAATGGGAAACCAAAGCGTCCACTGACTGCACACTTCAGAATCTCTCAAACTCTGATCCGGTTGGTTTTGTTCATGCCTTTAAACTGAAAACATTGTTCACTGTAAAAAAATAAAAAGTTGAGAAAACGTAAAAGTTGAAGGCAAACAGCTTCAGCAGATTGTTGATTTTTCATCAGCTTGTTTTTGTAGGAGATTTTTGAGTTTTCTCAACTTTTGATTTTTTACAGCGTTGAAACGCCTCTAAAGAAAACAAATGAAAAACATGCTTTCAAAAGTGAGCAGCTGGAGCTGTGACGTCTCATAAAACACAGAAAGATCCTGAAGATCAGTCTGAGGTGATGAGGAGTAAGATACTAGTGCTTCATATTAGTATTACGCTTAAAATCACCCTGCATTATAATCCTACACAATGACCCATAGATAATAAACTATTACAGCTGTTTCCATGGAAAACTAAATGACCATCTCCTGCTCTCCTCTTTCCCAAAAGACAGTCACAGATTCACTGTCCTCTTCAAAGCTGACGTGAAGCCACTTCACAGACTAGTGATGTAACTAATAAACAATGGTAAGTTACTGTAAAATCGCTTAACCAAGTACGATATGTTCTGAATCAACATTTCAGAACCAATTTCCCATCCACCAATCAGATTTTAGGATTATGTAGACCTGGGCCCGTATTCTCAAAGAATCAATTTAGAGAGCTCCTAACTTAGCTTAAACATTTCTAACTAGGAGTTTTAGTTTACAAGTGATTCAGGACCAATCTGAGAGCAACTCTGATCGAGGAAAAGACAGAAACTTTATCTTAGTGAGGAGGCGGGGCTGACCCTGTTGCTAGGTAAGATACAGTCTTTTGAAGACTGTGATTGGTTGGTTTTCCAAGAAGGAAATAAAAGAGTGCTTTTAAGAGTAGGGTTTATTTATAAGCCTTCACTTAGAAATAACAGGCGTAATTTTACCTGTTTTACCGTACACTCTCTCTCTCTCACACACACATTATATATGTATATATATATTCTTTATTTTTTATTTACCATGCTGTAATACTTAATGTATTTTATAGGAAATGAACAGCGACACATTAAGGTTCAGAAAGTGCTGTCAGATACAGACCCAAAGCATCGCTGCTGCATAGTTGCATTTTCCAGTTGCCGATTATGTTAATCTAGTGATTACATCCATTTCTGGCGCTATGGCATTACTACGCGGTGTCGGAGATGTTAGCATGTCTCAAATAAGATCGGTCCAAACGATCCCGGCATCACTCACTGCATGCAGTGTTTTCTGTGTCCATCTCAAAGAAACTCTTAAGAAAAGTCCTCTACTCCTAACAATTTTGGACCTTAAGACCTCAGGGGTTAAGATCCACTGACTGGATCTAAAGAGGAAACAGAATTTTCTTAGAATAACTAGGAGCAACTCTTAGCACACTCGTCCTTTAAAAGTGAAGCTGCGGGCTCTTTGATCAGATCAGGTAATCACTAGTAATTTGATGCTGCGTGTCACTGCGGGTGTTTGATTCCGCGGCTCCACCTCACGACTCTACTGCGCAGACTCCGGCTCCAAACGAACCTCTACTGCGCAGACTCTGGCTCCAAATGAATCTCTACTGCGCAGACTCTGGCTCCAAATGAACCTCTACTGCGCAGACTGGCTCCAAATTACGTAATTTACTCAATATGGCAGCAGCTCATACTGAGATGCATTCGCTTCACTTTTCTGTGCAGACTCTGGCTCCAAACGAAGTGTAGATGCATCGTCCAAACGAATCTTTTTTACAGTCTAAACGAATCTCTACTGCTTGGCTCCAACGACTCTACTGCGCAGCTTTTTAATGAATCTACGGGCCCTGGCTCAACCAATCTCTACTGCACAGACTCTGGCTCCAAACGAACCTCTACTGCACAGACTCGGGCCCAAAACAAACCTCTACTGTGCAGACTCTGGCTCCAAACAAATCTCTACAGCGCAGACTCTGGCTCCAAACGAACCTCTACTGCGCAGACTCTGGCTCCAAACAAACCTCTACTGCACAGACTCGGGCCCAAAACAAACCTCTACTGCGCAGACTCTGGCTCCAAACAAACCTCTACTGCGCAGACTCTGGCTCCAAACGAATCTCTACTGCGCAGACTCTGGCTCCAAACAAACCTCTACTGCGCAGACTCTGGCTCCAAACGAATCTCTACTGCGCAGACTCTGGCTCCAAACGAATCTCTACTGCGCAGACTCTGGCTCCAAACGAACCTCTACTGCGCAGACTCTGGCTCCAAACGAATCTCTACTGCGCAGACTCTGGCTCCAAACGAATCTCTACTGCGCAGACTCTGGCTCCAAATGACATAATTTACTCAATATGGCAGCAGCCATACTGAGATGCATTCTCTTTAGAATGCATAGAAACTATAGAAAAGTGAAGCGTAGATGCATCGTCCATCTTTTTTACAGTCTATGCTTAACACTAAGCTTTTTCATGAATACGGGCCCTGGTTATTATCAACCAATCATCTTTTAGTGGTAGTTAATGGACAATGGGTTAGAACGGTGCTTGCTTGGCAGAAATCAAACAAACCATGTCGATCACATCCTTCTGGGAAAAATCCCAGTGATCACAATGGTTTGTGTGTAACCAGAGACTACAGGTAATCAAACCAGTGCAGTAGTCAGGAAAAACACTGTAACGTGTGTTTGTGTTTGTCACGATCACTGACAGGACATTATATTAAACAAACGACTACACGCAGAAAGGAAAACACCAATAAACCTGGCAGCCGAGGAACAAGCAACATGATTTGCATATGGAGGAACTGAATGATGCGTGATAATTACCGATTAGCCGGCGTTTAGACGAGTCTTCTCAGACTGGGCTTAATTACGGGATTCAGTTCTGCGAATGAATGGTTAATTAAGTCCAGCTAATGGAGGCGATGCAGGACGGACCACTGATACGATTTCATATAATCATGTGCTTATTCAATATCAATTATTTGATGAATAACTACAAATATTATAGAAACTATAGTTTTTAGCCAAATATCTGTTTCATATTCCATATTTTTGATACTCTGCTATTCAATAGTTTGGGGTAAGATTTAAAAAATTATAAATCCTTTTTACTTTAATCCTGCAAGAATGCATTAAATTCAAAAATTGACACTAAATACATTTATAATATTACAAACGTTTTCGGTTTCAAATAAATGCTGTTCTTTTTTACTTTCTATTCATCTGTGAATCCTGAAAAATAAAATGTAGCACAATTTCCACAAAAATATCGGGCAGCACAACTGTTTTCATCATTGATAATAATCAGAATTTTTTCTTGATCATAAATCAGCATATTAGAATGATTTCTGAAGATCATGTGACACTGAAGACTGGAGTAATGATGCTGAAAATACAGCGCAGCATCACAGAAATAAATTAATAGCTGTTAAAACTAGGTCTGTCTGTTTAACGTGTTAATTAGTTATGAAAAAAAGTAAGCGATTAAAATATTTTAATGCAGATAACGCACTGACCCCGCCCAGACTTGTACGACATCTTACATTTCATACAGTTGACTTTATAAACTCCATAAATGCAGTTATGGTCCTAAAATTCAAGATATTTGGTGCAAAAATGCCCCTGTATGTGTTTTTGTCTCATATTAATATCACATGATAAGTGATATCACACGAGCATCGAGAGCAGTATTAGTGCTGTTTTTCCCGAATATCACAAGTTTAAATGCGAATTTGATATTGTGTTATATTTTAAACAATATTATGTGTTTTTGCTCAATTTTGCAGAGAACATAATGACTTTTAAAGTCACATCAGAATCGTTGCTCGGAGCGGTGTTTAGTTTCTGACTGAATCAGTCGTTTTGAACGAATCGTGTGAATCAATGATTCAAAACCCATTCATAAAGACAGCCGTTTACTTCATTACTGACTGAATCATTTAATTAATTAATAATAATAATAATAATAAAAAACAATTAAGGGATAGTTCACCCAAAGAATGTAAATTCTGTCATTTACTCTCATTTCAAACCGGTCTTTTGTGGAAAAACAAAATCTTTTGTTGTAATAAAGCTGTTTTGGTTATCGATGGCTTTCATTGTATGAACAAACAATACTGAGATTTTTCTCAAAGTATCATCTTCTATGTTCCATAGATTATGTTTATAGCCTAAATGTTTATGTGTAATAAATTATGTTGAATCAAATAAAACAATTCTTTAAGTAATGTCTTCTTGATACTTTCTGTGTATTTTCACAGTCAAGGGTATTCAGATAAATGAATGGCCACATCATGTAATTAAAATCTAAAGCAGCGGTGTGGTGAAGTGCGGTTGATCACCTGCTCCTTGATCTCCTGGAGTTTGTTGCTCTGTTCTCTGATGTCATGGAGGAGCTGGAGAGCTTTATCATCTTCCTGTGACACTTCAACACGAGCCTGTTCCAGACTGTGCTTCAGACTCTAAACACACACACACACACACACACACACACACACACACACACACACACACACACACACACACACACACACACACACGTCTGTTATACTGAGATGCAGCGGCGGATGGAACGCAAGGTCAGAACAAAAAATGAACAGCGTGCCAAGAGTGCCTTTATCAGCAGGTGTATTTGCATTAAAGACAGAACATCAAGAGTGCAGATATGAAATCGAGTCAGTTTTGCTGTTCTAGATATAAAACAATAGATACGTCCATCAGAGAGTGCACTGATAAAGTCCTGCTGTCAGAGGGAACGAACTAAACAACTAGCCGTTAGCCAAGGGATAATAATCAGCCTTACTTCTTGAGCTCAAATTAGACCAATCTAGATTTTCATTTAGAATTTTTTACTGACTTTTAAAGAAAAATAACGGATTTTCAATGTAACTAATATAGTAAAATCACAAGGTCACAATGTTCATGCAATAATAGTGAATAATGCTGTACATCTATTATGCATAAGGATGCACAATATATCCGTGACCATGTTAATAAATGGTGGAAATCACCCAATAATTTAGGATAATCTACATTGTCAGTTAGTAGTAATGGCCCTTGGTGTATTTTTAGATGCATATGATCAAAAGTAATGTTCATCTATAGTGAGATGGCTTCAGTACTTTTAAAAGAGTAGATGTTGATCCCCAAACACAGCATTAGTTGTGAATAAAACGTATATATTATTGCATAAAATATTTGCATTTAAACACAATTTCCTCTCCATGTGTTTAAGAGAACAAAATCTTCACTTCCTGGGAAACTGGTGTAAAGTATCAGTTTTTTTAATAAAAAAATAACAACATAATTCCCCACATAATAATGATTTGTGCCTAATGAAGCAATAATGAAATGCAATAACAAATGCTATTCTGTAAGTGTTTCCGTTGTAGTTTGTTACAATGAAAAAAAAAAAAGTGTCTCAAATAAGCAATTTTTTTTAATTTTAAGCACATCTTGGTGTTTCCATTTAGGAAAAATGTATGCAAAATTTGCATAAAACTGTGGATGTTAATAACACAGCAACTGCCTTTCATTTGCATACACGCGAGTTCGTTTGTGTGCATTCTGAAATCTAATTACTGCATTTCCCCCAAACTTTAACAGCTGAACCAATGCTTTCTTCTCAACGGTTTTATGCGATGTTCCGGTTTAATGTGTAGCTTTAGATAAACACATGAGCTTGTGTTGTGTTGATGATCAAGAAGATTCAAGGAAATACAGCAAGTGATGTTTTAGATAATGAAGCACTAAACAACAGTTAACCATCTTTTCTGATGGAGGACCAAACCTGCCAAAAAATAAAATAAATGTAATAAAAGGAAAATAAAGAAATAAAATGACTCGATCAAATAAATTAAATTAATTTTTAATTACATTTTAAATCTATCTTTTTCTTTTTTTATTATTTTCTGTATTTATGTTTAACTTTCTATTTATTTTAGCTTTATTTTTTGTTTATTTGCATATTTATTTTTATGAATTAAGCATTTGTGCACATAAATACATTTCATTATTTAAATGTGGAGATAATTGACTGTGGGAATAAATAGATAAATACATAAAAAATGTAAAATAAAGAAATTAATTTATTAAAAATGAATCAAATTAATAAAAATACAGTTAAAATAAAGACAATAATAACAAATAAAATAAGAAAACAAATACATTACTTTTTATTTATTTTCCATTTATTACTTTTTTATTTCTGCAGGTTTTTGTCCTCCATACTTTATACAGAATGTTGTTGTTTTTCTTATATTTTGCCCAAATTTCTTTCAAATGGACGCATCTCTAATTTCTTGTCCGTCATCATTTAAAGCACAGCTTGCTTGTCTCTATTAATCAAGTGTATTCTGATTCCTGAATGACTGTCACTGTTCTAGAATGAGAGTTTGGGCGTCACTCACGCTGCATTCGGTGATGTAGGTGGCAAGGTCCTGCTCCAGGATGCTCCTCTGCGTCTCGGAGGCTTTGAGCTCCACATCCTTCTGCTGGAGGACTGACTCCAGGTCAGTCATCTTACGCTGAAACCGTGAGATCTCCTGCTCCATCTGAGCGGACACAAACACAAGCACCAGGTCTAAATGCATTTAACAGCAGCGCTCGGACAACACCAACACAAACACACACACACACACCTGTGCATGAGCAGCATCAGGGACATTAACTAATAACTGACATTAATCATTCATTAATTCATCATTAATTCACCATTAATTCATCATTAATTCATCATTAATTCATCATTAATTCATCATTAATTAATCATTAATTGATCATTAATTCACCATTAATTCATCATTAATTCATCATTAATTCATCATTAATTCATCATTAATTCACCATTAATTCATCATTAATTCACCATTAATTCATCATTAATTCATCATTAATTGATCATTAATTGATCATTAATTCACCATTAATTCATCATTAATTCATCATTAATTCATCATTAATTCATCATTAATTAATCATTAATTGATCATTAATTCACCATTAATTCATCATTAATTCACCATTAATTCATCATTAATTCATCATTAATTCACCATTAATTCATCATTAATTGATCATTAATTCATCATTAATTCACCATTAATTCACCATTAATTCATCATTAATTCATCATTAATTCATCATTAATTCATCATTAATTCATCATTAATTGATCATTAATTCATCAATTGAATTCACCATTAATTCATCATTAATTCATCATTAATTCACCATTAATTCATCATTAATTCATCATTAATTCATCATTAATTCACCATTAATAATCTAATGAACTAATAATCGTGACTCTTTAAAGTCAGAGCTGGGTTGAATTTGAATCGATTCTCATTTTGATGAACCAATACTGCTTCTTAAACGTCATTATCAATCTTTTAGCTATTCATAAACACAATAAACTCTGTCCTTCGTTACTGAAAAAGCATGAGTAAAATCATAAAATCATCTTTACTTCTAGTTATAGTACCAAATAAACATGACTGAACTTCAGAAGGTGTTGAAAGAAGCAGAACAACTTAATTAAATAAATCATTTCTCATTTAACCGATCAATCAATCAGCCGCAGAAAAACATCAATAAATCATCTTGTACACAGTGTCCCGTATAACGTCATATTTAGCTCAGGAAAGACATTCAATATCCATAAACTCATTTGTTGGCTAGAAAAATAACTCTAGAGAGGAGCATTTTGATTAATATGTGCACTATATTACATATTCATTATCTTTACTTAACCTGTTCTTTGAAAAAAATCAAACATCAAACATTTTATAACAGCCACCGTTTTAATATTAATAATATTTCAACAATAAATTGGAGTAGAAACAGCATTATATCCTTAAAAAAAAAAATTATATAAACTGCGTTTTGTGCCATTTAAATGTTTGATAATTTTAACTTTATAAAATTACAGTAATGTACCAAATTACATTGTTCTTTGGAAGCTTTTTTCCATCACAGCATACAAAAAATAAATAATTCAAATTTTTTAATCTCAAAATTCAGACTGTTTTCTCGAAATTCTGATATTATATCTCATAATTCAGATTTTCCTCCTAGCGATTTTTTGCAACTCACAATTCTGACTTTTCTTCACACAATTGCTAGATATAAACACAAAATTGCAATATATTGCCAGACATAAACTCTCAATACTAAAAAGAAAAGTTGAATTGTTTACTATCGGTAAGCCCCGCCCCCCTTAGTTACGGTTGCTCCCTCGGACAAACAAACAAACAAACAAACAGTCGTTGTCTTACTATGAGAGCCGCAGTGTGAAAACCTTGTCCCTCGATGTTTTTGCACAATTTTGGACACAGAAGGCCACCAAATGGGAATGAAATATTCCATGGAGTGATTTATTAAATCTTTAATAATAAATACGGTGGGTAACTCGAAACGAGGGTTTACAGATCACAATATTACGATTGCGGATGATAACCTGCTGGATCAACACTGTTCATGTATCGCAGGGTGTGATTAAATTAATCTACATTTAACCAGTTTAATATGGAGAGACACTGACATGTAGACCTTCGTTCTTGTGTTTTTGACCTACACCGTACAAGACGAGAGAACAGTAGGTTTGTACATTAGCATGGACTCATAACTTTAACATGAGCTAGTTTTATCCAGAGATACCTTTATGAAGCACAAGATTACATTAACGAGCTTGAGCAGATGAAAAGTGTAACTTAATGAGTGTAAGGCGAGCAGAAAATGAATGTTTTTATCTTCATTTGGATTGGGGTTGAATGCTTAGGGACATTTTGCTCTGTTTTGTTTTGATTTCGGACATGTAATATAATAAATGATATTGCCCATCCTCTCAAGGATACCTGGAATCAGTGTTACAAGTACCCCAGGAGCATAGTTTTAACATTTTTGAAGCATAAAACCGATGCAAGCTTTGCATCTTCCTATGTTTCTCTATGGCGCTGAAACCTAAAGATGTCAGAGTTCCGTACAACTGATACTCGACTCCCATTGGCTCATCTGCGTTCGAGGGGAGGGGCTTACCGAGAGCTCAATTGTAATATGCAAACACAGTTCTGAGTTTTAAGAGAGATTGCAAGGAAAAGTACAAGTTGGTGGGTTAATGTAGTTTAACTTGCTTTAAATATCTGTTTACATTCAGACTCTACCCAGAAATCTCTGTGCTCTAACCTTGTGGCATTTGTCTTGAGTGTCTTGCAGTTCTTTGCTTTTGACGTGCAGTTTCTTTTCCATGGAGTTGGTCTTGGCAGGAGAGTTGAGCCCTGTGCCAACCGATCTGACGACACAAAGAAAAACATACCTAATCAGAACCACAACAGACGTACATTTACACTCATCTAGTTATAAATCTCCAAGATGAAGAAGTGTGTGAGATTTAGTTTTTCCTGGGAATGTAGGGAATAATCACACACGCATGTCTGCTCAGCCTTTCACATTCATTACACACTCATGTGAATTAATTCATTTAAAACCAAAGAACATCATCTTAATTAACATGACGACGTAAATATCAGCGAACATTTGCATCAGGAACACTAACCGCAAGTGTCACAAAACCACAAGCAAATGAAAACAAAGCTACATTTATCTCAGATTAGATTAACAGAGATTTGTCATAACAAAACTCCAATCCAGTTCATTAACAAGGACAGACCATCCACATCATGTCAAGACAAGCATTCACTTTCATCACATAACGCTTGTGTCTTGCTCAAGCGATCTGAACTCGAAAATCTCCGTCTCCGCCATTAGACCTCGGCTCATTACAGCTGAAAGTGCTGAGGAGGGACACACACATACACACACAGAGTCACACACACACAAACACATCACCACAACAACTGTCCTTCATTTACACACACATGTATGTCTGTTTGAGTTCTGCACAATTTGAAATCAAATTACTGCCGTTTCCAAACTGAACCATAATTACTCATTTTAATAGCATAATTAACCTGTGCTCTTTCATCAGCGTGTACTCATTTAATGATGTCATTTGCTCATGTAAAACAGGAAGTTAACCTTTTCTCTCTAAGAGCACATGTTCCTGAATGAAAACCGACATGCTGCAGAAAAACACATGAACTGATACCTAGTTTCATGAGTAAACACATTGTGAATGAATGAATGATGCATTTATATAGCACTTTATTGTGTATTGCCATACACCCAAAGCACTTCACAATCATGTGGGGGGGATCTCTCTTCAACCACCACCAGTGTGCAGCATCCACTTGGATGATGTGACAGCTGCCACAGGATAATGGCACCAGTGCGCTCACCACACACCAGCTACAGGTGGAGAGGAGAGAGAGTCATAGAGACAATCAAGTGTATGCGCTCACCACACACCAGCTACAGGTGGAGAGGAGAGAGAGTCATAGAGCCAATCAAGTGTATGCTCTCACCACACACCAGCTACAGGTGGAGAGGAGAGAGAGTCATAGAGACAATCAAGTGTATGCGCTACACCACACGCTCACCACACACCAGCTACAGGTGGAGAGGAGAGAGAGTCATAGAGACAATCAAGTGTACGCTCACCACACACCAGCTACACCAATCACACCAGCTACAGGTGGAGAGGAGAGAGAGTCATAGAGCCAATCAAGTGTATGCACCAGCTACAGGTGGACATAGAGCCAATCAAGTGTACACCACACACCAGCTACAGGTGGAGAGGAGAGAGAGTCATAGAGACAATCAAGTGTATGCTCTCACCACACACCAGCTACAGGTGGAGAGGAGAGAGAGTCATAGAGCCAATCAAGTGTATGCGCTCACCACACACCAGCTACAGGTGGAGAGGAGAGAGAGTCATAGAGCCAATCAAGTGTATGCGCTCACCACACACCAGCTACAGGTGGAGAGGAGAGAGAGTCAATCAAGAGCTCACCACACACCAGCTACAGGTGGAGAGGAGAGAGAGTCATAGAGACAATCAAGTGTATGCGCTCACCACACACCAGCTACAGGTGGAGAGGAGAGAGAGTCATAGAGAATCAAGTCACCAGCTACAGGTGGAGAGGAGAGAGAGTCATAGAGACAATCAAGTGTATGTGCTCACCACACACCAGCTACAGGTGGAGAGGAGAGAGAGTCATAGAGACAATCAAGTGTATGCACCACACACCAGCTACAGGTGGAGAGGATAGAGAGACATAGAGACAATCAAGTGTATGCACCACACACCAGCTACAGGTGGAGAGGAGAGAGAGTCATAGAGACAATCAAGTGTATGCGCTCACCACACACCAGCTACAGGTGGAGAGGAGAGAGAGTCATAGAGACAATCAAGTGTATGCGCTCACCACACACCAGCTACAGGTGGAGAGGAGAGAGAGTCATAGAGACAATCAAGTGTATGCGCTCACCACACACCAGCTACAGGTGGAGAGGAGAGAGTGTCATAGAGCCAATCAAGTGTATGCTCTCACCACACACCAGCTACAGGTGGAGAGGAGAGAGAGTCATAGAGACAATCAAGTGTATACGCTCACCACACACCAGCTACAGGTGGAGAGGAGAGAGAGTCTGCGATTGTGCTGCGTCAGATCAAACCACGAGTCAGTGCACATGACATACAGCTGTACATGATTCAGATTTTAATTGGAATTGAGGTTTCAAAAAGGATGCAGGACTGTAATCTACTTCACAATCAAATTCAAAGAAATTGGTAACTTTACAATAAGGTCCCATTAGTTAACATTAACTGACAATGAACAATATTTCTGCAGCATTTATTAGACTTAATGTTAATGCCAACATTTACTAATACATTTTTCTTAATCAAAAGCTGTATTTGTTAACATTAATGCACTGTGCTCTTACATGAACAATCGTATTTATTTTTATTAACCCACACTGACAAAGGCTAATAAATAGTGTACAATATATAGTTTACGTTAACCAATGCATTAACTCATGTAGCAAATGAGACCTCACTCAAAAGTGTTACAAAGAAATTAATGACAATTTTTTTATTGTATTTTTTTTTTTATTAATATAACAATTTTCTAAGATATGTTTGAAATGCCACCTTTAAATATTTGTATTTAGTTTATACATTTCATATTTATTAAATGTACTTTTGTGGATTAGGGTGGAAGAACACATCTCCCAGAATGCATTTTGCATATGCAAACCTAAGACTGAAATTCAGAAGATTGAAAAAATAAATAAAAGTAAAACTATTACCCGCTTTGACTCCGCCCTAATTCTGCCATTGGTCAGTCAAACTGATAGACTCCGCCCACCCCTTTGACTCCGCCCTAAGTCTGCCATTGTTCACAGTCAAACTGATAGACTCCTGGCTCCTCCCACCCCTTTGACTCCGCCCTAAGTCTGCCATTGGCCGGTCAAACTGATAGACCTCGACTTCTGCCACTCAAACTGCCCTACTCCGCCCTAAGCCATTGGTCCATGATAGGGCTGGATAGACTCACCCCTTTCTGCCATTGGCTCCTGCCCTAAGCCATTGGTCAGTCAAACTGATAGACCAAGTCTGCCATTGTCAAACTGATACAAACTAAGTCCTCCCACCCCTTAGGCGCAGTCCTGATAGACTCCTGGCTCCTGGCCATTGGTCAGTCAAACTGATAGACACCTGGCTCCTCCCACCCCATTGACTCCGCCCTAAATCTGCCATTGGTCAGTCAAACTGATAGACTCCTGGCTCCTCCCACCCCTTAAACTCCACCCTAAATCTGCCATTGGTCAGTCAAACTGATAGACTCTTGGCTCCTCCCACCCGTTTGACGCCGCACTAAATCTGCCATTGGTCAGTCAAACTGATAGACTCCTGGCTCCTCCCACCCGTTAAACTCCACCCTAAATCTGCCATTGGTCAGTCAAACTGATAGACTCTTGGCTCCTCCCACCCATTTGACTCCGCCCTAAATCTGCCATTGGTCAGTCAAACTGATAGACTCCTCCCACACTCACCCAAATGATGGAGTCAGAAACTGATGAGCAATATTTGGAAAGCAGCACAGATGCTCTTCAGGAAGCCAAAGTACCAATGGATTTCAGTTGAAAACTCACAGAGGAAACCAAGGCACAAAGAAATGCCTAAATATAGAGAACCGCCCGCCTACAACAGTATAAAGAGACACGTGAACCTCAGAACGAACCAACAAAGAGCTCCCACGTGCATCATATGTCAGTGATTCAGAACGGAGGAAATATCGTCTGACGGATAAACATGATCCAAAAATAAAGAGTGAAATCCCAGCCTCCGCACAATCACAACAGACATTACAGACAGAGACGGAGAGAGAATAAAACGGACAAAAATACTGCAGCGGAGGAAAGATGAACCAATCGTGAATATTTGCTTTGAGCGTCATTCTGACAGCTCGTCCGCAGAGTCCTGAAGACCTTTATCTTGAGCTTGAATCAGAAACACAGTCAACAGTATTCATGTGCACAAACGGTTCAGTCTGCTCCTGCTGAAGGAGACGTCTCAAATAGAGAGAAGAGCATTCTGGACATGCTTTTCTAATATATGACCCTGGAGCTCTTAAGTGTCAATTTTGTGAAATTATAGATCTGAAATAAATAATCTTTCCAATGATGTATGGTTTGTTATGATCGGACAATATTTGAAAATCTGGAATCTGAGGGTGCAAAAAAATCTAAATATTGAGAAAATCATCTTTAAAGTTGTTCAATTGAAGTTCTTAGCAATGCATATTACTAATCAAAAATTAAGTTTTGATATATTTACGGTAGGAAATTTACTAAATATCGTCATGGAGCATGATCTTAATATCCTAATGATTTTTGGCATTAAAGAAAAATCTATAATTTTGACCCATAAATGTATTGTTGGCTTTTGCTACAAATATTAATTTTGGGCAATATTGTCACAAACATACGGTCACAAGTATTTGTTATTTTTATGATAATTATTTTTGGAAACATCACACAAAAATGTTCTTAAAACAGCAGTAAAGAGAAAAACAATCAATCAGAATTCAATAATTATCTTTTTGAAGCATGAGTGTGTTAGATTAGTTTTCAGTCTGCTCAGCTAATTATGGCAATTACCAAATCCACGTGTTTATCACACCAATGTACATATTTTGTGACAGCAAATCAAAGTTAGTAATTATGAAGGCTATAATTCTAAATAAATTGATAATATCGTCTTTTCTTCAAAACTACATAATACATTTTTAATGTGTAGAAGAATAAAATGTAATACCATTTAAGGTCTTAATTTAGACAATTTAATGACTTTTAATGCCCTGCAGAAATTAGCCATATTAAAGTCAATGGACTTCAGTTATTTAGTGTCCTCATTCAATATCGTCAAGCCAAGAAATGCAAAAATATATTTATATATTGTAAATGTATACGGCAATGTAAATGCACTCACTAGTCTTGTACCAACGACTGACTTTTGAGATATTATTCTTTGCCCCACATCTGTACAGAACACAAAACCATGGCTCCAGAAGAACAAATTAAAATAGAAATCACATCAATTTCCTCCACAGAGCACTATAATGTATAAAGACCCCAGATTCATCACGAGCTCAGCTTCTGTAGAGACACACGTCAGCTTCGTTTTATGAGCATCAATCATGTTTGAAAGCCAAATTGCTGGTGAATACACTAAACCATAATCTGAGAAGTCGCCGTTATCATGGAAACAGAAAGGCTCGGTGGTGACCGCCCCCCCTCCCATGAAGCATTGCGGCTGATGTAATCCAATCAGTCCGCCTTCACTCACAAACGACTTGTTTATAGCTACACTTATTTCTAATGAAAGTTGTTTTTTAACTGCACCGTTGTTTCTGGTTCGATTCTATCAAGTGTCATGGGATGAGAGCCGTTCATTAACCTCGTTTAGCACACAGTCGCTCTTATTTTCAGATGTTCAAAGAATCGTCTCATCATGAAGTTGGGCTTCTCAGAGCCAGTTGGTTTGGTGCATGCTTCTCTCTTCAAGAATTGAATGTGAAAGACTTTTCTAAACCAAGGACAAATGATTAGAGAGGAGTAACTGCGCATAATAGATGGAAGCAGGATAATTACTTACCTAAAACCATATCAGAAACTACAATTAAAACCATAAAGTAACACTTTCATTACCTGAAATCAGATAAACGATAGCTGAATTCAAATAAAATATATATTTTTTAAATAATCTAGTTGCCAATGCAACATTTCTCAATTTAATTTACCAAAATGTACTCAAATAAATAACTACAACTAAAATAAAAAAATATAAAATTTTATAAACATAAAAAAAATATATATAATAATAATAATCCTTTAACTATGAAAATGAAAAATACTTCAAAATATTAATAAAAACTATAATAAATAGCTCATAGCTAATACTTTTATATAGTAGTTATATTACAGCATATGATTTGGACGTTATCATTTTTGCATAAGTTTGATTTATTTATCCCAAAATTCAGATTTTTCCATTTTCAATTTTCTGGATTACGTTTTAATGGTATAATGAAATTGTAATAAATCAAAAAGAATCCCTAATCAATTGAATAAAACATCAAACTTTCATAAATGTAATTAAATTTCACTATTATTTTATTTTTTGTGTGCGTTTGAATTTTTCTGGATTCTATGTTTTGATTTAATACAAATTTATTATAAAAAAAAAACATTGGAAAGTAAACAAAAGCATAAAACCTTCTTTTAAAATGTAAATCAAATAATTTGAATAATTCCTTTTATTTTATTTTTGCAAAGTGCAGCTCAAGCTGTTTATGCTTTAAATTAAAACAGGAGGAAAAATTATTTTATATTCCTTAATTTATGTTTTGATAAACTGTATTATTATTATATTAAGAAGTATATTCTACATGCAGAATTCAAATGTACAGTCTTTTTTGCACTTGAATAAATCCCAGGCACTAGTGCTCATCACAGTTTGATACAGTACATTAATGTTTCCGTGTAATAATCCCGTCTGAGTTTTCCACATGGATGAAATCATAGAGCCCTAACTACGATTACAGGAGCATAACGGCATGTGTCCGACTATCAAAACTGTGAAATGGAAAGTCTGGACACTTAGACCCCCTGGAGAGCCTCTAAACACACACACACACACACACACACACACTCACACACACACACACACACACACAGACAGACAACCACACACACACACACAGACACAGACAGACAACCACACACACACACACAGACAGACAACCACACACACACACACACACACACACACACACACACACACTCGCCCAGATCTAAAGATGCTCTCCACAGCATCACACCAGTACGGTCTAACCGGATCAGAGGTTTGCTGTAAAGCAGTCATTACCCAGCGCTTTGGAGAACCCGACTCATCCCAGGGGTCTGATCAAAACGGCCTAACCGACTCCATTATGGGGCGCATGTGTGTGTGTTTGGGCTCAAAGTGTAATTAAAGACTATGCATTTCAAACTGAGCCCATTGAGAACGTGTTCTTCGAGAAAATCCGGGAAAAATAAACTGCAGTGGGAAAATATCTTTGAACTTATGAAGAATTATATTTCACATTAACGAGCATCAATAAAGGCTTCGGGTGGAATTCAATCATTGCAGCATTAATATCAAACTGTTGATAACTCAAGCCTTCGCATGCAAACTCTCACAAGTGCGTCAGAGCGTCTGAAGTGGGCGGCAGTGGCATTGACTAACTCTGGGCTGATTCTGTGAATACTGTAGCTATCGATCTGCTGGAGCGCTGATGCATTCCTACATCGGCTATTCTTAGCACGGCTGACAGACAAAGACGAGGCTGACTCACAGCCTATGTTCGGTGAATGTTCTCCCGATGTTCAACACCGCGGCTCTCACACACACATCGATCGCCAGCGAGAAAGGTCAGGAAAACCAGTGTGGAAGGTAGCATATAAGCGGCTTACAGATTTCATAGCGTTCATGAAGAACACGCACAGAATCAGCTGATGAACAACATTAAACAAACTGAAGATAGCTTTACATTATGATCAGAGCAGATGCTTTCCTATCAAAGCATACTTGGGGTTATTAAAAAAAATGGACTTTTCATAATCTTGATATTTAATGTTTTTGTGACCCTGGACCACAAAACCAGTCAGAAGAGTCAATTGTTTTGAAATTGAGATTTATGCATCATCTGAAAGCTGAATAGATAATATTTCCATTGATGTATGGTTTGTTATGATAGGATAATATTTGAAAGGGTGCAAAAAAATCTGAATATTGAGAAAATCATCTTTAAAGTTGTTCAAATTAAGTTCTTAACAATGCATATTAATAATCAAAAATTAAGTTTTGATATATTTACGGTAGCAAATTTACTAAATATCTTCATGGAACATGATCTTAATATCCTAATGATTTTTGGCATTAAAAATGTTTATAATTTTGACCCATACAATGTATTTTTGGCTATTAATACAAATATACCCGTGCTGCTTATGACTGCTTCTGTGCTCCAGAGTCACATCTGCTCTGAAAATAACACTGTTTTTCACTAAACGAACGAGGAATAATATTTAATAATTGCCACATACATAAAATGGACAGTTTGAATTGATTAACCGCCCAATCTAAATGACTACTCTAACCATGCTTTTTGCTGCTTATATTTAAATGAGACACTATTAAAACATCCGAACACACACGAGACACAAGACAAGATTACACAATCTTCAGGAAACTTACACGATAAATAAAAAGCCCCCGACCATCTTAATAAATAATTAAAAGCTTTGCTTCTTATAAGATTTTTATTTGTAAGCCTAAATGCATAAATATATTGTAATGTAGTTAGTATGTGTTTGCTTGTTTTAGGGGGGGGGGGGGATGTTTTTTGGGCAAGTTTAAGAATGTATATCATAACTGCAATGGAATAATATTTGCCGTTAACCTGACGTGACATTTGTTTTGTCATTGCAAATAATAAAAGTTACTAAATGTTATCATGCATACTAGCTTACTTTAAATATGTCATGAATCTGTCACCTCGTGCAAAGAGGAACTACACTTTCCTGACAAATACTCGGACCTCGATGCTCGATGATAATCACCAGGACTCGATCATATTCATAATAACTGCAATAAGAACACAACCCAGATTGAGTTGCAAAGCAAACACTGCTGTGTTTTTAAACCAGCATGCAAAAAACACATCTGCGTACTTTAAACCGATGTGATAAAACGTGTCAGCAGCCATCCACATATTAACAGAAGCATAGAATAAACCCATCCAATCACTGTTCCCAGATCAGATACGGTCAGAATCATAACGCACCGTATCTTCAGATAATCAGAGGGTTTGAAACACGAAAGACGATGAAGTCGCTCATAAAGATGCTTTAGGAGCCGAACAGCCCGTGGTCACTGTATGGAAAAACACACGAGGACAATATCTCATTACTGGACAAACTATAAACCAGTTAGTCTTTGAAGAAGCAGCATCACCCAGACGAACCGTGAGTCACCGAGAGAAGTCATCATTACAGTATGAACCTGCAGCGACTCGACCGAAAACAAGCGTCATATCATTAATGCATTAACTGATCGCTGCGGTCTAAAACATGATAACAGCGGAGCGTTTGGCTTTGTTTGGGAGTCAGTGAGCTCTCAGACCGATGCTGGCTGATTTACTGTCAGCGCTGACGGAGGAGGATTTCAGTTTCTAATCAATGGGATTCATATATTTGTGTTCATGCATTAAGCACATGCTTTTATTCAGAGTCACTAAAAGGTTTACATTTGAGCGGTTCATGTATTTCCCTGGAATTGAACCCATGATGACCTGCTATATTCAATATCTGAATAATATTTACTAGTGTAAAGTCTCCAAAATGCATCCTACAAAGCATGTTACACACAATTATTACTGTAACGCATCCAGATGCTGTTTTCAGTCATTCGTATCGCTGCTATCTACATTAAAATCAGCTGAATAAAAACAAGTACCGCAATTACTTCCAGTGATTCAATACTTTACGATCGTTTTATTTCATTTTATTATTTTCATTATAATGATTAATATTAGAATGAAAAAAATACATTATGCATGATGATAATGAGCAAAATTAAATAAATAAAAATATGACAGTAATGATCTTTTTTGCATTATGATAACAATTAATAGGCGGGGGAAAAGAAAATGAAATAAATGCAATGAAAAAACGTTTTAGTAATTAGAATTTTTTGCATTATGAAAATACAAATTGGGGGAATTAATGCGGGTTTTTGTATTATGGTAATGAGATTTGAAGTTTTACTCACAAAGACCTGTATCTAATGTAAATATTCATCAAATTTACTAGCAACTTCTGTTTATAAGTCTTGTTTCCTCTTTAAAGAAATGGCAAGGAACTCGTTGAATTCAACGTTAAATTCTGAAACAGAAAGACTTGCTAAATGTATTCTTTGTTTTATCAACTAATTACTTATTACAGTGTATCTGCTGAAATGAACAACTCTGATATTCACAACAGAAAACCAAGTTTGTTCATTGACCAGCTGAAAACATGGAGAGAATTCAGGAAAACAATCATTATATGTGCAATTCTGTTTAGTGATGTTAGTGACAGGAATAACACGCTTCGCCTGATATTTCCAGATTTAGATTTGCACATTGCACCAGACATTTTACCCAATTACTGTGACCTGTCCTGGAGAATCTGTTAATAAGGAAAGAGACACACAGCATCGTTGGCATGAGCATGTGAGGGGAGCATCAACTGTACATCAACAATCCTAAGATACCGGAGATGTTGATCTATCGCACTGCCTGATAATGCGCTCGCCAGCTGTGCAGTACAGAAAGAGATGTGCGGTACATGAACACCACACCTACTACATGCATTTCTGAAGCGTGTGTCAGTGAGGGCGGTTTACGAGCGGTGTCTCTCATTACAGATGCTCTAATATCTCCAGAGGAGCCAGTCCACCAATCAGCAGCTGCGCTTCTGCATTAACATTCCCGCGCTCCTCTGCCGGAGCCGCTTGGGTTTCAATCGGCAGATTTCATGGTGCTGGAAATGCTTTATGAAGACGACGGCAACAACATGACACAAGGCTGGACAAATCTGCATTTCAGGATTAGAGAGAGAGAAGCGTATGAATGGATGGAGAGACGGAGGGGGGAGCGTGGGAAGAAAACTCACTCTGGTTACCATAGAAATACATTCTGGGTTCATTCTCATTCAGACGAATGTTATAAAGCTTCACCTCACCCTCTCTTTTTCCCTTCAGCTCCTGGGAAAATAAACTGTTATTTATGGTTCATCTGGGATCAGATTCCTGACAGAGACCTTCACCTGATCCCATCATGATCATACAGCACAGCACGTCACAATAAACCCATGCTTGAACGCTTTCAGAGACGCAGGGAATCACTGGGATAGCACGTCTCTCTCACACACACTCACACACACACACACACACACACACACACACACACACACACACACTCACACGCACACACACACACACACACACTCACACACTCACACGCACACACACGCACACACGCACACACACACACACACACTCTCTCACACACACACGCACACTCACTCACTCACTCTCACACTCACACACATACTCGCTCACTCGCTCGCACGCGCACACACACACACACACACTCACACACACACACCACTCGCACGCGTGCGCATGCACACACTCACTCACACACACACACACACACACACACACACACACACACACATCACACTCTCACGCACAAACACGCACGCGCACACACACACGCACGCTCACTCGCACGCTCACTCGCACGCTCACGCACACACTCACACGCTCACGCACACTCGCACGCTCACGCACACTCGCACGCTCACGCACACACTCACACACGCACACCCACATACACACTCACGCACAAACACGCAGACGCACGCTCACGCACACACTCACACTCGCACGTTCACGCACACACACCTGAAATGCAAGCGATCTAAACTCGAAGATCTCTGTCTCCACCATTAGACATCGGTTCATTACAGCTGAAAGTGCTAAGGAGGGAAACACTCTCACACACACACAACTCACACACTACTGAAATGCATCCAGATGTTTTACTTTCCATTCATTCTCATTATTGCAATACAGTTATTGTAATTAAAAATCAACTAATTAAAGGACAGCCACTACCAATGATGTTTAAATACTTTATAATGGTTTTCCACATTACAGCAATTCAATTGTTTTATTGCAATATATGCATGTTGAGAACTGGAGTAAAATAAAAATATTATGTTAAAGACCACAGTAATGAGAATTGGTTTAAAATTATGGTAATACCAATTGGGGGGGGGGGGGCACAATACATTAAATATTAATACAAACATTACAGTAATAACAATTCATTTTTCATTATAGTAATGAGAATTGGGGGGAAATTAAATTAAGTGTTTTTTTTTTTTTTACAGTGATGAGATTTTTGAGATTATCGTAGGGCTGTGTGATATATGGCAAAAAAATAAATCTAGATTTTTTTTTAAATGTATCTTGATTTATGATTTTTAACTAGTCAACTTGAAAATGTAACTACAACACGATTTATTAATCTTCAAGTTAAAGATAATTCTATTCAAGTGCAGCACACATCGTTAGCTGTCATCGTTAAACAAATCACTTATTAAATATCTTTTCAGAAAAGATGCATGAACTACAACCACATCTTGTGCAAACGTATTATATGTTCAGAAATAATACGAGGAAAATGCTTTAAAATATCTCAAGTCAAGGTGATTCAAATTCAAGATGACTGAATGTATAACACAAGAAGTTATTATTAACCATAAATGTTCTGTAATAACAGCTTTAGTCGGTCTTCATGATGCAAACATCAAATATCAGACACACAGAAGTAGTTACAGGGTTTTATTCTCTTTTCCTCTGTTTCATGTGAACATGTTTAATTGGTTAATCACGTGCGGTTAGATCTTTACTGTAATCATTGGCATATCGTCAAAGTGTCTAATTCTAACCTTTGGTAATATTTCTATTCAAAACCTCGATTTCTAAAAAACTAAATCGTGGCAAAACCTTAAATTCAAATGAATCTATAAAATCTGAAAACAATCACCCAGCTCTACATTAGAGTAATAAAATAATGGGGGGGGGGTTAAATTAACATTACAGTAATGAGAAATGTTTGCATTAGGATCATGCACAAATTTAATTAAACAATATTACATTTTTACAGTGATGAGAATTTTTGATTATGGCAAAGAGAATTGAAGGAAAATGTAATAAAATATAATAGTAATGAGAATTTTTATTGTAATGATAACTGTAAGAAGAAAAAATATTAATTAAATAAAAAAAACATTATGGTAATAAGAACTGGGGGAAATTAAATATAACATGGAAAAAATATATTAGAATTATGTTTGCATAGTAATTAGAATTACACAAATATTATGGTTTATGATTTCTTTTTTTTGCATTGTGGTAAAATAATGAGAAATACAGTAATGATAATTATTTTAGCATTATAGTAATGAGAATTGGGGAAATTAGCTTCAAAAGATACAAGTTTAAATATTACTGTAATGAGAATTGTTTTGCCTTATGGTAATGAGCTTATGGTTTTCATGATGATTGTGAGGTTCACCGATCAAAACACCAAACCACGCGATCAGACGCAAACCAAAACAACAGACCGAAGGCTGACCACATCGAGCCGATCACGTTACACAGTGTTTACGCACTGGCTTTCATTGTGCTACAGACCATATCACACACACAAACACACACACACACACACACACGCACACGCACACGCACACACACACGCGCACACACACACGCACACACACACACACACACACACACACACACACACACACACATGCGCCAGACAAGGGTTTCCCGTTCCCCTGCATGCACATGGCAACACTCGCATGAGATATTCTGAGTCTCCGGATATAAAAACAGCAGCGCGCGCACAAGCGGCTCCCTCTCATTCATCTTAAAGAGATGTGAAGTGAGAGAAGCGCAGCTTTCCCCGCACAGGCAATACCTCGCATTCAGCCACAATGTTGCCTGGTGACAGTCGCCGTGGTGATGTAGCCGTCTCCGCACCAATGGACCACCTGTGACTAGACTAGTAAAATCAGCATGTGTGTGTGTGTGTACTCACTCAGACTTGGCCAGTGCGCTCAGGGCCCGACTGAAGCACCACCCTACAAAGGGCAGGTCTCGTCCGTGGAAGCCTGAGCGAGGATGATCTCGCTGGGCAGCGGTCGCGGGGCGGGGGGGCCTCTCGGGCTCCTCGAAATTGGAGGTGTCATCCTCAGAACGCAGAGACGGAACGAACGGAGGGAGCGCTGGAGGAGACGAGAGGAGAAAACCTGTGAGGTGGTCGTTGAGAAAAACAGACTGGAGAGAGAGAGGGGGAGGGGGGGGGGGTCTCTGTGATGAGACTGTAGCGCAATAACTCGCTCGCCCGCTCTCTCTCTCTCTCTGTCTCTTTCTCTCACTGCAGCAGTCTCAGCTAATCAGTGTGAGTCACAGCCAAAACCCGATGCGAGATTCACTCACACACACACACACAAAAACAGAGAGAGCTGCATCTGCACAAACAGCTGTAATGAGACACACACGCACACACACATGCAGACACACACACTCACTCAGACACACACACACACAAACAGAGCTGCATTCGCACAAACAGCTGTATTGAGACACACACACACACAGAGAGCTGCATTCGCACAAACAGCTGTATTGAGACACACATGCGCACACACTCACACACAGTATCTGCCACTGGGGGGGGTTTGTTCATACATTTACTCAATTGGTTTATTTATCTAAAAAACAACAACAAACCACAGAAAGATGTAACAAACATGAGCACATCGACTGCAGGACACACGTGATGATTTCAGCTCATGCTCAGAGCGGCTCATCAGCTCATCTGAACATGTTAATCATCTTAATAGAGTCGATATATCTCAGGAAACAGACAAAATTGCATTAGATTGCAATAACAAGCCTTTGAGCTGCAGGTCAATTCAACATACAATCAATCATAACCACATCAGACACAGAAATAACATCTGTCTTTATTTTTAGTTACATTTTTCATGCAGCAGCAGCCAAACAATATCAATTTTATACGTGATCAAAGAGAGCAAGATGATTGCAAATAAATGTGCAGTTTTTTTACCTCACTCGTCACTGAACTCAACTCATTCATAAGTGATTTTCTTGAGCTCTGAGGGTTACAGCATACTTAATTAACAGTGCAACCAAACCAAGCAATCAAGCTCTCTTATCTCAAAAGATCAAGGATAATTGAGTTCTGTAGTTCTGGTTAGAGGTCGACCGATGTGGGTTTTTCTCTGGCCGATGCATATGCCGATATTAAGAAATCAGGGCAGCCAATGGCCGATATGTGTGGCTGATTTTCTATCTTTTCAAGTCAAATAATAAGAAATAAAGTTGCTTAAATTAAACATTTATTAAACAAAACAAGCCTCTCCAATCAGTGCATGTGTATAATTTAAATAAAAAAAAAAAAAAATTGTGCACAAAAACTTACATGAAATAAATAAAAATAAACAAGTTTAGTGTTACACAGTAGCACCCAGCAAAAAACACAAGCCAATAACATTTTATTGAAAGAAAATTGAAAGAAAATTGGACAGATAATTTATTAATATTAAATATCAATGTATTAATTTTATTCAGTTCTATGCAACAGAATCAGACATAACTGTTGTTGTTGTTTTTGACTAATTATCCAAATAACGTATAGTCCTGCAAACAGGGTTTTTTCTCCAAATGCAGCGGAGGTGGTTCTCTATCATAGGTAACTCAACGCTGCGTGAGCTTTTCAAGCTTTGGGAACACCTCCTGCGTGACCGATGTCTGAAGCCCCTATAGAATCACGCCAATTCATTGGCTGATGGCGCGACGCCGTCTCTGACGCAATCACGTCGTCAGCTTATACTGGCGAACACGCCATCCACTCTTAGATTTCTCTGCCTTCACGAAGCGGTCACATTACCCTTCATTGTTGCGATTTTCTGGCCCAAACTTACTTTCTGCGATCATCCATTTGCACTTCGGCGACTGCCTCAGTGGAACTTTGTTCTCCTCGCGGTGAAGTGACCATGGAGTATTCGCCGCTGTCAACCGCCGTGCGTGCGTTTCATCGCTTCGCGAAAGTGCATTAAGTGCTTGGGGTTTTCGCATGCATGTGACGCGGTTTACGGGACCTCAAAATGCAAGATTTGCGAGGATTTCCATCTCATAATCCTCCGCTCTCGGCTTGTGAGAAGGAATCTTCCATTTTTCCCCGTCGCGCCCCAGGCACCTCCGCAGCCTCTCGTGAAGCCACGACCTGGGGTTCGGATGTCGAGCTCGAGGAGATGGAGAGTGAGCAGACAGGCCTCGCCGGTTCCTCAGCGGTGCACATTCCAAGCCTGAAAGGAGGAAGCTGCCATTTTTCAGCGATCTGCATCAAGAGATCTCCAGATCCTGGAAGCAGCCATTTTCCTCCCGCCTTACTAATGCGGCGGCCGCTGACTTCACCAGCCTCGTGGGTTCTGTGGAGCAGGGTTACACCGCCATGCCGGTGGTCGAGGATACTTTGGCCTCCCATCTTTCACCCTCTTTGGTGCCTTCCTGGAACTCCCGCCCCCTCCTTCCTTCCAAGCCGTGTAGGACCACTTCCGCTCTTATCGGGAAGTCCTACATCGCAGCCGGTCAGGCAGGTATGGCCCTTCACACAATGGCCATCCTTCAGGCCTACCAGGCGGACATCCTGAAGGAGATGGATGAAGGGACCGGCTTGACTCCTGAAGCCGTGAAGGAACTGAGAGCCACCGACTTGGCTCTGAGAGCCACCAAGCACACCGCACGCGCCGTGGGGCGCTCTATGGCGGCTTTGGTGGCCGCAGAACGCCATCTGTGGCTCAATTTGACCGAGATCCGTGAGAGGGAGAAGGTGCTTTTTGCTGGACGCACCTATCTCACAATGTGGGTTATTTGGGGAGGCGATTAGCGCTGTAGTGGATAAGTTCCGCTCAGCCAAAACGCAGTCTGCTGCTCTCAAGCAGTTCATGCCGAGGAGATCAAGGGACTATTCTACTCCCTCCTCCTCTGTGTCTAGGGAGCAGTCGCTCCCCAGAAAGGAGCCCTCTGGCGGTGGAGCCCAGGCCACGCGCCCTTCCCCTACTACGGTTTGGGGAGCCCATGGCCGGTCTTTTCTCCGCCAACAACCACGCAAGCGGGTTAACCTGAAGCGGCCCAACAGGCCTGCCGCTTCGGCTAATCCGGGTTGTTCCTGACCTTCGGGTCAGAATGAGGAGAGCCGTTTCACCGTTACGGGGCGAGGTCAGACCGCTGAAGCGTTTCTGCCCGCCCCGAACGCGCTCTCCTCACTTAAATCTGTCACAGCCACCCTTCGAGGCTTGGTGTGCAGATCTAGTTCACCCTCATTTTTACTCGGGCTGGCAGTTGGGGGACGCGTCCGTCTTTCCCCCTCTACAGCCCGTCCGTTCGCCGCCAGCGGGCCGCGTGTTAGAAGACACAGCTGTTTCTCTCCTACAGTGTACGGAACCCGTGCCGGCCACCCGTCAGTCCAGCACTTCTCTCTCCATCATCCTGAACAAAGCCGCCGAGGGCTCTCCTTCACTGTGGAGGGTGCCGCTGCATCCAGGCCTTCTCGACACCCCATCTTAGGTATGTCTTCCCTTGCACGACCCTCTGCTTCCTCTATCGCACTTCTTTCACGAATGGGACCGTCTACCGGGGGTATCGCTGTGGGTTCTCCGCACAATTCGGTCCGGCTACACACTTCAGTTTGGGAAAAATCCCCCCCGCTTAAACGGGGTTCACCAGACAGTAGTAAACATCACCTCCAAGGCCTCTGTTCTACGACAGGAACTTTCCTCCCTCCTACAGAAAGGAGCAATAGAGGAAGTACCGCAGTCGAACATCGAACGAGGGTTTTTCAGCCGCTACTTCCTCGTTCCAAAGAGGGACGACGGCTTGAGGCCTATTCTGGATCTACGCCGTTTTCATTTTTCCCTCTACAAAGGGAAGTTCAAGATGCTGACGATGAAAACCATCATGTCTCAGGTCCAAAGGGGGAACTGGTTTGTCACCATCGACCTAAAGGATACGTATTTTCACATCCAGGTCATTCAAAGACACAGGAGGTTCCTTCGGTTTGCCTTTGGAGGGAAGGCTTACCAATAGAAGGTCCTGCCCTTCGACAGACAGGCATCAATGACAGGCTGGGGCGCGGTCTTCGAAGGCAGACCGGCGAGCGGGGAGTGGACGGAAGAGTTCCTCTCTTGGCATATAAATTGCCTGGAACTCAGGGCTGTCTTCCTGGCTTTGATGTATTTTCTCCCCGTTCTCGGGGGGTATCATATCATAGTCAGAACGGACAATATGGCGGTTGTGTCCCACATAAACCGTCAAGGAGGTTCACGGTCGCGCACCCTGGACAGGCTTGCGCGCCGTCTTCTCCTTTGGTCCCAAGACAAGTTCCTCTCTTTGAGGGCGGTTCACGTTCCGGGAATACTGAACCTTGCGGCCGATTTTCTGTCGAGACAGAAGCTCAGGCCGGGGGAATGGATGTTGAACCGTCAGACGGTATCCCAGATCTGGGATCTGTTTGGCAAAGCGGAGGTGGACCTCTTTGCTTCTCAAGAGTCATCCCAGTGCCCGCTCTGGTTCTCCCTGAGTTTCCCGACGACTCTGGGCATAGATGTGTTCACCCATCCATGGCCGAATGTCAGTCTGTACGCGTTTCCGCCAATAAAGCTGATTCCGGCAGTACTATGCAGAGTGAAGGTGAGCAGTGCCCGTCTCCTTCTCATAGCCCCATTCTGGCCCTCCCAGACCTGGTTCTCGGAGCTAACTCCCCTCTTGTATCGGTCTCCTTGGGATATTCCGATCAGGCGAGACTTACTGTCCCAGCTTCAGGCCAAGATCTGGCATCCTCAACCAGAGCTCTGGAAGTTGTGGGTATGGCCCATACAGGGACAAGGGCTGTGATGAATGTTTTGCCTGTCGAGGTTCAGGAAACCATAGGCAGTGCCAGAGCCCCCGCTACTAGGAAGCTGTACTCTTCCAAGTGGGGCGTCTTTGAATCCTGGTGTTTGGCTCGTGCAATTGACCCAGTTAACTGCCCTGTTGGTCCAGTGCTGGAGTTTTTGCAAGAAAGGCTGACAGCGGGGGCGGCTGCTACCACCCTTAGGGTTTACGTAGCGGCCATTGCAGCTCAGAGAGAGCTGGATGAGATCCCCCTGGGGAGACATCGGATGGTCTCCGCCTTTATACGTGGAGTCAGACGCCTTAGGCCGGTTCGCCCCACGGCAGTTCCTTCTTGGGACTTGTCAGTCGTCCTCGAAGGTCTAGTGACGGCCCCTTTCGAGCCCTTAGAATCAGCTTCAGAGCGGATACTGACTCTTAAGGTTGCTCTTTTGCTGGCGCTTACGTCACTAAAAAGAGTCGGAGATTTGCAGGCCTTCTCTGTTAGTGAGACATGTATGGACTTTGCCCCGGGTCTAGTCAAAGTTACCCTGCGGCCTAGGCCGGGTTACATTCCCAAGGTCTTGTCCACATCGTTTCGATCTCAGGTGGTCACGCTTCACTCTTTCCATCCTCCTCCCTTTGCTTCAAGTGAGGATGAGAGACTCCACATGATCTGCCCGGTCAGGGCATTGAAGCTGTATGTGGATCGCTCCAAGGTTTGGAGAAAATCCTCCCAGTTATTCGTGTGTTTTGGTGCTGGCCGCCGCGGGCTTGCCACATCGAAACAGAGGATTTCTCACTGGGTGAGAGACGCTATTTCGCTGGCTTATGAGGCGCGGAACCTCCCTTCACCTTTTAGTCTTCGGGCGCATTCTACTAGGGGCTTAGCCTCCTCTCAAGCTCTTTTTAGAGGGGTACCCCTGGAAGATATTTGTGTTGCGGCAGGATGGTCCTCTCCGCACACCATTGTCAAGTTTTACAACCTTGACGTTGATACGGCTCCAGGTTCTCAGATCTTGTCTGTTTGAACTGACCGTATGTTGTTGGTTCATTATTGGACCAGATAGGCAGCGTTTTTAGCTTGGCGTGTTTGGTATATCGTTCCCAAAGCATTAAAAGCTCACGCAGCGTTGAGTTACCTATGATAGAGAAAGTCTCGGTTTACTTGCTTAACCCTTGTTCTCTGAATAGGGACCGAGACGCTGCGTTTGCTGCCAAGCTCCTCACGCTGCCGACAGAGTTCTTTTCGGCAGAGAAATCTGAGGAGTGGATGGCGGGTTCGCCAGTATAAGCTGACGACGTGATTGCGTCAGAGACGGCGTCGCGCCATCAGCCAATGAATTGGCGTGATTCTATAAGAGGCTTCAGACATCGGTCACGCAGGAGGCGTTCCCAAAACGTGAAAAGCTCACGCAGAGTCTCGTTCCCTATTCAGAGAACAAGGGTTACTTGAGTAACCCGAGACGTTCATCCTGATCATGTGCACACAATATACACCTTTCAACACTATTTACATGCAATGTATTTTAGGTGTTATAATAATTATATGATTGAAGAAAATGTCAAGTTATGTTTTATTTTCTCTCACCTAATGTTTTATTGTTATTTGTTTTTTTAAATAGCCAAATTAAATGTTTTCATTTTCCTCAGAAATTCTGTGTTGTGTATCTGGTTATCAAACAAAGGACATTTACTATTAAAATTAAAACATGTTAGAAATGTGTGATCATTCCTTAAAAAAATTAAGTTTTCATAATTTTAGTAGTAGTGTCCGGAGCAGGGTTTCATAACCAACTTCATAACCAACTTCACTCACCAAGGCACACGTGCTGTGGTGATGTGACAATAAAAGTGATTTGATTAAAAAAAAGACTTTTATTTTGACGGGTTGCTGTGAATACCTTTACATTTCTGTGTGTATATGAAATGAGGACAGTTTTACTCAAATGAAACGGTGAAACGCTCATGAAGTGACTCTCAGAGCAGTTCTGGAGATGTTGTTTGTGTGTTTATATCCTCATTGAGACGTCACGTGTGCTTCAGTGTGTGTGCTAAAGGAAAACGCGCGTCTCATAAGCTGTATTATCAGTGAATGTGAGCAGAGCATAGGGGGGAGCAGATCAATGAAGAAGATCAGCCGTACACAGCATGTCACAGCACAGCAGCGCTACTGCAAACAGGAACATGTATACTAACGTTACATAGACATTTCTTGTCGGCACGTTATTTGAACGGTCTCCGCTTTTCCGGTGAGCATGAGCGGCCGGTAACGGAGCAGTGTGATAGAGAGAAATATTGAACGAAGCGTCACGCGGCGCAGTGATGACGGCTGAGGGAGTTAGCAGGCAGAGCGGGACATCACAGGGTTATCCGTTGTGCCAGTGGGATGGTAATCTGCTTGCCGCACGACTCGATGCAGCGTCACGTGTTGCTTGCAGACGCGCCTGTATATTAATCGGCCTTATTCGCAGCACAATCGGCCGATGCCGATAAACTAAAAATGCCAAATCAATCGGTCAACCTCTAGTTCTGGATCTTGAAAATGAGACTAGACCTCTAAAGAAGAAGCGCACAGCTTAGTGAAGTTTTCTTCTTTCTCTACATGTCCTGCAAATACCAACAATAACAATACAAGGAGGGAAAGAGCTGCGCTGTCAGCGCGACACAATGATATTAGCAATATATCGTGATATCTTTGCTGACGATGTAAAATTTGGGAGCATTTAGTATACAGCTATGATGTTAAGTTTCACTTGCCTTATGACTACAAGAGCTGATTTCTTTGCTCACTTCGTTCGTTTATAACCCATTTACAATTTGAATATAAGTTTTAATTCTCATGCTACTAGCAACACACTGCAAAGGTTCAGGATGGAGAGTCATAATTAAATATGGCATTGAATAGACAGCGATAACCCTGTCAACGGCCGTGAGAAGAACAAATCTGATACTATATGTCAGAATAGATCCGTGTTGGTCTTCTGTAAACGTCTTGAGAAAAGAAGATTGATAATAGCACGACATGAAACGAAATGCCAAGAAATCCCCAAAAAAGCATCCGTGTATTTCCTTGGGTGAGTCGAGTATCTCCGGCTGTCATGACAGACAGATGACAGACGTGAATGAGATAAACAACAGATATAGAAGTGCATGGATTGCAGTTAGTCTTATGTTTTTGATTATTCTTCTCTGGGTAAAGGTGGAATGAACTGCACCAGTAATGAACGTGCAAATCAATGGCCACGGTCAGGATCTCCGTTAAATACATTTCAGTTTGTTTTTCAGCAGAACATCAGAACGCTTGGGTTGCATTTGGGACCGTTCTGTGATGATTCAATAAAACTAAATACAAGTTCGATGCTAAACAATTATTCCCTGCCATTATATATAGACAAGACTGAGCATTTTTGTACATTTCCTTTTGTGGTCCAAAAATGAAGGGCATATGGCTATAAAACTAAAAAATAATTGATTTCTTTTCATTCTTGGGTGAAGTAACACTTTGTCTTGGAGTGTAAATGCAAACGAGTACACCTGCCTCTTATTCCATGTACTGTGAGATGTGTTCCTTTGTTGCAACAACCACACGTTTTGTAGAAGATTGCACTTGTATAACTACATTTTTTATTCATATTTTCATTAAAAGGTACCTTAAAGCACATGTGATTTTTAAAACTGTTCTTCTGTATTCATTTAGTAAAAAGCTGCAAGTGGTCACTGCCTTTATTTTAACTGTTTTTTAATTTATTTATCTATTTTAATTGTTTATTTTGCAATAAATAATTTTCAAATTTGCAGTAAGTAATTTGCATTTCATAAGAAAAGGTGTTATATCCAGATCTTTTTATATATATATGTACATATATATATATACATACATATATATATATATATATATATATACATACATATATGGGGTAAAAATAATTATTACAACTTTTTAGAGAGAGAGAGAGAGAGAGAGAGAGAGAGAGAGAGAGAGAGAGAGAGAGAGAGAGAGAGAGAGAGAGAGAGAGAGAGAGAGAGAGAGAGAGAGAGAGAGAGAGAGAGAGAGAGAGAGAGAGAGAGAGAGAGAGACAGAGAGACAGAGAGACAGAGAGAGAGAGAGACAGAGAGAGAGAGAGAGAGAGAGCGAAAGAGAGAGAGCGAAAGAGAGAGAGACAGAGAGACAGAGAGCGAGACAGAGAGCGAGAGAGAGAGCGAGAGAGAGAGCGAGAGAGAGAGAGAGAGCGAGAGAGAGAGCGAGAGAGAGAGCGAAAGAGAGAGCGAAAGAGAGAGCGACAGAGAGCGAGACAGAGAGCGAGAGAGAGAGCGAGGAGAGAGAGAGAACGAGAGAGAGAGCGAAAGAGAGAGAGAGAGAGCGAGAGAGCAAGAGAGAGAGAGAGCAAGAGAGAGAGAGAGCGAGAGAGAGAGAGCAAGAGAGAGAGACAGAACCAATGCATAAATATTGGTATATATTCATTTTTGTCAAAATTTGTCAAATATAGATTTTTTTGAGCTACATCACCCAGCTCTAGTGGGAAAGAATCTTGAATCTTTATTACACTCTTTTATATTAAACTATTTACAGACAAGTTGTTCATACGACTGTGGTTCAATGGTAAGATCTTGCAGGAAACTCTGCATGAGCAAGAGATGTTTCACTGTGTGTGTGTGTGTGTGTGTGTGTGTGTGTGTGTGTGTGTGTGTGTGTGTTATCTCATTAGTGTTTGGCTGTGTGACTATCTGAGCCCTTCTCTCTGTGAGACACCTGCACACTCCATAATCTGACTAATGCCACAGAAATCCACCCGCTGCCCCCCGGAGGAGCACAAGTGTGTGTGTGTGTGTGCGTGTGTGTAAGTTAATGCATTATTCAACATATGGTGGCATTTTATTTTCCCATAAACATAGTTTGTTATCAGAGTGTGACTGTGAATGCTGTCACATGACATCAACTGATTGTCCAGTGCTCCATATACAGCATCACTCCACATGCACTACTGCAGTATGTTTACTGTGATGAAGTACTAAATCTGTGATTCAAGATAATGCTCATGCTGCCCACCCCGAGCTAACAGTCCTAAAGTCTTAAAGCAGATACAGAATAAACTCTGAGCTTTACGCCACAGGCTTAATTCATTATTTCAGATCGTCTGTGTTTCAATCTGTGCACTCATCCCAACCCACTACAACAAATCCAGCAATTACACTAGAGAAGTAATCACTTTAAAGGCGACAGAAATAGCAGCAAGTCAAGCTAATGACTAGTAACCTGTAATTAACAGGTGCATGGGGAAATTGTGCTGCAGACACATTGACGAGGTCTCTGATGGCAGCGCGGCTTTATTGTGCTTCAGCACCGAATGTCTTACCGTGTCTCAGGTTGGTCCAGTCGACGGAGGAGAAGAACGGATGCGAGCGCAGGCCCTCGTATCCCAGACGCTCCCGCGATCCACAAAACAAACTCTGCAGCAGGTCCACAAACTGAGCGCTGGCTTTGGGTTCCTCTGGAAACTTCAGAAAACGCTGGGAGCAGAACACAAGCAAGAGAGCATCGATTTTCGTATGCAGAGTTGGGTGATATTGTTTTAATAGAATTAATTTGAATGCACTGACTAATTGAGCTGGATGATAACTTGCAACACTGACACTGCTATTGATCTGAAATGAGTTCAATAATGACACTATTGTCTTCTGCATGAATTTGTTTCATAACTGCTGAATCTTACAGCATTGACACGGTTATATTTCTGTTTATTAATGAGAAGCTGCTTTGAAACCGTCGGTTTTATAAAGCGATATAAATAGAAATGTGATTTGACTTGATAAAGCTAAAAATTAGTACAGTTAGGTCCATATATCTATTTGGACACTGACACAATTTTTATAATTTCGGCTGCACTATTATGGCAAAAATCATAATGCTAGATTATTAATTAAATAAAAAATGAACACATTTAAACATTTTTAGAATTAAGTCTCACTTCCAGGAAGCTGAAAAAAAAACTTAATAAAATAAAAAAATTAAATATTTAACGCGACAAGTAAAATAGTATAATTATTAAAAGTTAAACATAATGATGGCATTATTCCACATCGTTTATCATTGAATAAATATATGGAATCATGCATTATACATATGCATTATAAAACCACATATTTTTACAAGAAATGTGTGTAGCAAAATGAGCAATTCTGGAATGCAAACAAATCCGTGAATCCGTGTTCTGAAGCTACTCATTAAAACACATGTTTTCTTGGAAGACACACAATGTGATTCAGACTGAGCTGCTCGATTCACCTGAAAGTTCAGGATGTTGTTGATGGTTTTTGTGGACGTGCCGTCAGCGAAGGGCGATTTCATGTAGATCATTTCATAAGCGATGACGCCCAGGGACCACCAGTCGCTCTCGGGGCCGTAGCTGCACGTCGGCCCTCCATTGAGCGCGGACAGGATCTCAGGGGCCAGGAAGTCCCGAGCACCCACCGGGAGTTTGGAGCACGTCACCTGCCCCAGATAACAACACACCATTCAACTCTGACTGTTTAAAGCCGTCACATGATGCGATTTCAAGTGGGGCGTTACAAGCTGACTGTGCATAGATGAGATCCCTGAAGTTACAAAGACTAAAGTCTCAATAATAGTTAAGACTCTGCCACGCCCTCCTAAAACAGCTCGTTTAAACACGCCCCCCCACATGTCTACGTCACGATGTGGGAAGATCTGGGCAATGCATGGTTTCAGTAGCGCAGTAGTGTTTATGCAGCCGTGTCAGGGAGACGCTGTGTTTCTAGGTGAAAGCTAAAGCACTTTATTTGGCCTTATAAAAATGGATGCAATTAGGAAACATTGAGATTACTTGCAAGATAACAGTAATGTATTTTATGGATGAGCGTTTCGTGAACCTAGGACTCCTAGACCTTGCCATGACAATCTGGTGCTTCTGAATCAGCGACTATGTTTTGTTATTAGTTTAAGTATTTGCTATTGACTGTTCAAATGTGGAGTTTTGCGTGTGTGTGAGTGTGAGAGTGTGTGTGTGTGTGTGTGTGTGTGTGTGTGTGTGTGTGTGTGTGTGTGAGAGAGTGAGTGTGTGAGAGAGTGAGTGAGTGAGTGAGTGAGTGAGTGAGTGTGTGTGCGTGAGTGTGAGTGTGTGAGAGTGAGAGTGTGAGTGTGTGAGAGTGAGTGTGTGAGAGTGTGAGAGTGTGTGTGTGTGTGTGTGTGTGTGTGTGTGTGTGTGTGTGTGTGTGTGTGTGTGTGTGTGTGTGTGTGTGCGTGTGTGTGTGAGTGTGAGAGTGTGTGAGTGTGAGAGTGTGTGTGTGAGAGAAAATAATAAACTTTAAAAAGCATCATATGACCCCTTTAAAGTGGACGTGAAACATGGTCCAACATCACATTTAAACATTGAGCTCATATCAAACTCAGGGCGCTCATGACCGGTCCTCCCTGAACCGAACGAAAGAAAGGTTCCTCTCTGAATGACATCTTACCGTTCTGTTAGCGCTCAGTCTGGCCGCTGATCCAAAGTCGGCCAGTTTAATGTGACCCGTCCGGTCGATCAGAACGTTCTCTGGTTTAACATCTCTGACAAAACAAATGAATGAGGACAAGAAACAAGAACGAGAGGATTAACCACAATGAGAAAAAAGTAATTTATATTCTAACACACATTTAGTTCTATGTTTCATTACAACCTCTCTGTAAAGTCTATTAAAGGTGCAGTGTGTTTGGCGGCGTCTAGTGGTTGAGGTTGTGAATTGCAACCAACGGCTCAGTCCCCCCCCCCCTCCCTAAAGAAGCTACGGTGGCCGATACAGGGCTAAGATGCCGTCGTCTGAGACCGCAGAGAGCAATGAGGGTCCTTTACAAAGGTAAATTAAGGATAAATCCATATTAGTTGTTCAAAATAGTGACGAAACGCGCTCTGTAGAGTAGTTTGTCCGTTTAGGGCTGCCGTAGAAACACGGTGACCACGTCCATGTAAGCGGACTCGCGGTGTATGCAGATATAAATTACTCATTCTAAGGTAATAAAAACATAACGGTTCATTATGTAAGGTCTTTATACTCCTCTAAAAACATACTTATGTATATTACATTGCATTTCAGTCTATAGATCATCCTAAATATTACACAGTGCACCTTTAAAACTGTATTCTAGCAATTTATAATAGGTAATATTAACCTTTAAGAGGTAAACTAATGTAGAATTTAGTCTTTCCTCCAGGAAACTAATAAATAAACTATACTAAACTAGAGATTATCTCTCTGTTGAGTCTATGAAATCAAAACCGGTGTCTACTGTCTAGCATATTCCAGTTTACTTGTAAAATTTAAAATGAACTTTTATCAGGTAAACACATTTAGATTTGAGTCTCTCTTACAGGAATAAAAAAATACAATAAAAAAAACGGTTGAGTCTATGCAATTCAAACTGAGGTCTAGCAAGTGCTAGTTTATTCATAAAATGTAAAATGATCTTTTAGCAGGTAAACATTCACAATTACTTTCTTACAGGAAAAATAACATGAAATACACCCAAACACACAACAGGTGCTCAACAGAAAGAGACCGTCTAATACCTGTCTAGCAATAGACAATAGCAAATCATGTTAACGGCTGGGTCAGACTAAAGGATTTAGTGTGTTTCGGTGTGTGTTGGTTGTACCTGTGCACGTATCCCATCTGATGGAGCGAGTGAACGGCCTGCACGAGCTCCGCCAGGTAAAACTGAGCCATAGACTCGTCTAACTGATCTTCATATCTGTTCATCAAGGCCATGAGGTCCCCGCCGGGCAGAAACTCCATCACCTGGACACAACATGAACAGCATCTGATGCAATGATTCAGTCAAAAACAGTGAGAGAATATAATCTCTCAGCGCTCAAAAGCTTCTGGACACTTCAGTCACACTTAAAAAACATGGTAAATATCATGGCAAAAATACTAAACGGATGCGTTTTCTTCATCACCTTTAAATTTAATCAGCTAGGGTTCTGAAACCTGTTTTACAAATGTTTAGTTTGTAACGCGTGCATGTACATGCTTTCGTTATAAATGACACGTTTGATATTTTCAGGCATGTGATCAGCTAGAGACAAAAAAGGAAATTCTGACCACGCCCCCTAACCACGCCCACATGCCACGCCCCCAACACACTTTATATTGTATCACATTAAAAGATACATCTTATACAGTAAGAATACAAACTATTGTCATATAAAAAATAAAAAGCAGCACTTAATCATGATAACAATATAATAAAGTACTATAATATATTATTGTAAAGTATATAGTATATAGAAATGCTATTATTCTTAAAGTACCTGCCAAAAGTTTGGAAATATTACAATTAATGATTCTGAAATAAATATTTTCAGCTCATCAAGGCTGAATTTATTTGATTAGAGTAAAAATATTTAAATAAAAAAGCAATATTGTGAAATAGAATTACAAATAAAAAAAATCTATTTTAATATATTATAAAACGTAATGTTATTCCTGTAA
>CM049869.1:47159575-47169575 GCA_027474115.1 Schizopygopsis malacanthus | reverse complement strand
TCACTAAGAACTTAATTTGAACAACTTTAAAGATGATTTTCTCAATATTTCGATTTGTTTGCACCCTTTCAAATATTGTCCGATCATAACAAACCATACATCAATGGAAATGATGTATAAATCTCAATTTAGAAACATTGGTTTTGTGCTCCAGGGTCATATATTTTGGTCAGATCTGTGCGTTTTCACATCAAAGTCTCTTTGGTTAATTGTAAGGCAAGCGTCTTCCTGGTGTAAAGGATTGTGGGATTGGATGCCGAAGGGTTCGCTCTGCTGCTCTTAAAGGAACACTACACTTTTTTTGGGAAATAAGCTCATTTTACACCTCCCCTAGAGTTATACATTTGAGTTTCCCCGTTTTTGAATCCATTCAGTCGATCTCCGGGTCTGGCGGTGGCACTTTTAGCGTTGCCAAAGTCGTGTCACTCGGCGGCCATCTTTGAAACGCCTCTCGGGCACCCAAGAGCAGCTCCTATCACTTTGTACGGGGAAACATCAAATTCTCCAAAACTGTTCACTAAGCTTACGATTCAATTTCATATTTGAAATCACCAATGAAATCGGACAACAACGGTGTCATAAACTGTTTTCTTTTGCTCAAATAAAGTAATAAAAAGCAGATTTTTCAGCCAGTGTGCATGAGAGCTGACTGTTTCTATAGCAAACAGTCTATAGGGACTTTTCTATAGGGTATATGTTTCTATAGGGACTTGTAACGGCAGCTGCAGTGACGCACTGACTTTACCGATAAGTGATTGGCTCTTTCATTCTGAAGGCGGGGCTTAATGCGATTGAGCGGCCATTTTAAGCGTTGTATTTTTCCCCCATTCAAAACTATACGAGTGACATGTCTTAGGTATTCTAGTCTTTAGCGTAGCTTAGCATAGATCATTGAATCGGATTAGACCGTTAGCATCTCGCTCAAAAATGACCAAAGAGTTTCGATATTTTTCCTATTTAAAGCTTGACTCTTCTGTAGTCACATCGTGTACTAAGACTGACGGAAAATGAAAAGTTGTGATTTTCTAGGCCGATATGGCCATGAACTATATTCTCGTTCCGGCGTAATAATCAAGGAGCTTTGCTGCCGTACCGCAATGATATTACTCCGCGCCTGAAAGTAGTCCTCAGCTAGGTAACTAGTTATGATATACTTTCAGGTGCTGCAGAACGAGTGCCGCTTCACTGAGATGAGAACAAGCGAACAAGGACCAAGAGATTGAATGATTCGGAGCGCATTCGAGTCCTTTCATCAGTCTTTCTCGATCAGCGCACACTCACAGTGATTTACAGCTAACGTCGCTGATTTTCACAGAGTTGGCGATGTATCAATGAACAGAACTGAGCTTCATGCAAATGCAGCATTAACTAAACAATGCAATGAAGCTCTAAACGCTTTCTTTATTAATGTGAGATATGTTTCACATTGCAAGGACCCGATACATGAGTATCCAGGCTTCTACTGTACTGTACATTTATTGCAAATGCACCATCATTTTAAACAATCTTTTGAAACATGGGATTTATGAACAAACATAAAATATTGGAATAAACTAATTACTTTGAGTTATACCTAACTGATAGTTATGCACTGAAGTGACTTAATATTTTATTAATTATATAATTATTATGGTAAAATAACATGTAAAATTTGAGGCGGAATGTTGACATAAAACTATACTGAACAGCATTTTGAGTTCAGTTCCCAAATTTAATTACAGAAAATATATTTGGAAAAACACTTATTTCAGTTTAAGTGAAAATCTCTAATTTCGGTCTCATTGCCCACTTTCTTGTTTCTGCCTCTGCATTGTTTGGATTATGTATTCGTCTTACGTTTTATGGATTCAAAAAGCGATCTTAAGGTATATAAAATATAAGTATTATTATTAACTGGTAGCGTGCAGCGTTCATTTTCAGTAACGTCTGACGATGCAAGAGCTGTTTTTTAACTTGAATGTCTCTCTCTTCAGGAAATATTCTCTATAATTCTGTGAATAAACTTCATGTCCTCATCTTCAGGTCAGACTGTAGCTCGGTCTGTACACGGTTTGTACGGAGCAGGGCGAGAACACGGTGAACATTCGCTGTATAGTCACCCGGCATGATCACAAACATCCATTAGAAAGACCGGTGACACCGCTCCCACTCCACACAAAGGGAGGTTTAGCTAAATAAAGCAGCCGGATCATGTTTTTCCATGCTCTTAAAGGTGAAGTGCATCATGGATGTTAAAAACATCATCCATCTACATCAGGGCTCTAGAGTGCGACCAATTTGGTCGCACGTGCGACCTAATTTCTCAAGGGTGCGACTGAAAAAAAACTTTAGTCGCACTGGTGCGTCCAGCCATTCGAGAAAACAAAACAAAAGTCTCCGCGACTCAGAAAGTCTCTCTGCTGTTCGACAACAGACACGTTAGTCTCATATCGTGGTCTAAACCAATCAGAGATAGTGAAGGGCGGACCCCCCCTCTGATTGGCCGTGGTCCAGATATTCCTGTATGTGTATGTGTGTGTGTGTGTGTGTGTGTGCGTTTGAAGATGCGTGTGCTGCTGCTGTCAAACAGAGAGATAGAGGTGAGTAGTAGAGATGCTCGCAGCTCTTTCTCTGAATCTGCTCTATTCAGTGAATGTCTGACAGTCCCTCCAGGATTAACGTTATGCGATCGCTGAATTTATCGCAAAATCAAGCAAACTCCGCTATTTTCCAAATTGCCGCAGATTTTGCGCTTAGACGCGTCTTGTGACGTCATCGCAATGCGCATTCAGTCAAAGAAAGGTTGTTTCTCAGTTCCAAAAATGGAATGAACAGCTTTGCGTTCTCATCATGCCCGATTTACAAGAGCTACATCGGACAAACGAACCGAAAGCGGAACGAATCCGCGCTACTCGTTTGGGCTACAGACCGTTTATCTGCTCGGACCGGAGCCGCGGGCTGTTCTCGATCACGCGACACCATTATACACAGCGCTGGGAGATACAGTGAATAAAGTAGAATCAATAACATCTCTGTCAAATCTTGTGAGAAGCATTCAAATTCGGCACAGAATTATGTTAAAACTACAGACATCAGAACAAACGCCACTGATGTGGGAACCAGGATAAACATTGTTCAATAAACACATCTCCACCATTCACCATGGATTTAATATAACTAACGTTACAGGAACAACTTGTGGCAGAAATGGTCTAATGTCTTAAACTGTTTTTAAATGCTTCACACAACTTTTCCCAGCACTTCAAACTTTAAGTATTACCAAATTTTAAAGTTATTTTTAATGTGATGACATTATTTGTTCATCCTTCATAGGTTGCCCCATTTATAAAACTAAACGTTTCATAATGTAGGAAAGCAAACACTTATTTAAAAATAAAAACATTACATTACCACTATTAGATGGCTGCAGAGAAGTACTTGTAGGCTTATCAGCCATTTCCACTCCCTAATAATATATATATATATATATATATATATATATATATATATATATTATTTATTAAATTATATTTAGACCTTATGAATGACATTGATAAAAGTTCATTTTGAACTGCATCTCAACTCCCCAGACAGCACAAGTATATCTGTAAGACGTCTGCTAAAGATCTGGGAAACATCTGCTGTGTAATCTGATAAACGTCTCAGAAGCAGTTTTACATGCATTTAATAAATCTCTATTTGATATTTACATCTACTGGAAACATATTAGAGATGTATTGCAGATGAGCAAACACACTTAAAAATACCTCTTGAATATGTAAATGTAGACATCTCTGAGATGTACATGTGTGATTAGGATGAGTGCTTTACTGTCAGGTGCTGGTTCTGTAGGACTTAAAGGCACTGGTGCTGGTGTCCTTAAATGCTAGTCTGGAGCCCTACAATGGTTCTCGAAGTTAGAAAAATCATAACAATATAAGAAGAATGTTGTATGTGGTATATTTTGAAGGATTTTTTAATAGGTTTAAGGGGGGGGGTTTGAGAAGCACTGCACTAGAGCATCCCTTCGTTCAGACACAGTGGAAGATCTGATCAGAATCAGTGTAGAGGGTCAAGTCTGGAAGATGTTGATGCTAGAGAGAGTGTGGTCAGCTGGTTTAGCCGAGGCCAAAGATCAAGAAGGACAAACTACAGGAGTTGGCCATCCGAGGGGCATGTGACTGCAATGGAGGATAGTCCATAATACATTGAGCCATGAGATGTTCAGTTTGACAGCCTTAAAACACTTCATTTAGATGTTCTTTTTATTTAATTTATCTTGAGATGTTTTTAAGTTTAAATATTAGCTCAGTGAAGCACTTTAAGCACCATCACTTTTTCAGTAAGTTACCTTTCTTGTAGAATTGTGCTTCAGATAAAGAACGTTATGTTGACCACATTGTTAGTTAGTCGTTTACTAGTAAATATTGCCTTTATGAAAATGTGGGTGCACCTAACTTTTGTGCTAGTGCACCTAAGAAAAAAAGTTAGGCGCACCAGTGCACCCAGTGCAAAAAGTTAGTCTAGAGCCCTGTACATCTATTATGAACCAACACAAATCAAAACAATACATCCTTTGATATGTGCAACTCATACTCAGGAAAATGCATCAATTCAAGAAAGAAAACTGCTCTGACAACATCTCACGCAGTCGTTTAAAGAACAGAATTACACTATTAGGCGAGTTAGATTACATACTCACTTTTATTTCTGGTGAAATTAAAACATTAATCTCAGTTTCGGTGTATACTAAATAGTAACCCTATAATAATTCCCATCCAAGAAGTACATTTACAGTAACTAGTGATTGGAAATGTGTTGCATCAGATGTCTTTTAAACTATTAAGGCCCTGATATACTTCAAACGAAATCGAAGAATCGTCAAACTAATATGACGTCAGTTTGAACAAAATCAGGCTGAAAGAAGTTGGTTTTGAGTTTGTTTTGGCTTCTCAACACCTTTGAGCTACCATTGGTCCGTGGTGATTACGCAATCGGTGGGCGTGTCCTGAAGCTCCGCCTTTCCCCCCGGTTCGTTTCTCATTCAACAAAGATCAGGCAGGAGAACAACAACATCTCCAAGCCACTAGCAGCATAAACACACCGAGCTGCCACAAATATATCCGCACCTGAACAAATCGCTCAGGAGACTTTCAAGATTCAGAGAAAGCCTAGAAAGAAATCGTCTGTCGACGATGACGTAGAGAAACATCCGAAGCAAGTTTTCTTAAAGCCATGAAAAGAATAAAACTAAAAGATATAATGTAGCAAGTACCAAATACATGCATTTCAAATAAATGTTACACCACTGCTGCTGCTGCTCTTTCAATTAGCACATTTAAAATATACAGTAAACGAAATGCCAAAAGAATATACAAGTGTCGGGCGGTATACCGGTTCATACCGGTGTTTATTTTTCTTATGATATGAATTTTTTTTAAATTAAGTCACTTTAAGGAGTCAAATGTCACCTCGTATTAGGAAGGCTAATTTTTGATCAGAATTTTTTATTATTGATCAGAAGGCCTCCTACATTTTATTAATTATGAGGACAAGCGCTCCTAATTACAAGAAGAAAAGCACGGCTCTTAAACTGTGTGTGTGACTGTAGCCGTATGGCTGTGGAATGGTTTGGCCGAGGAAATATTTACAGTCAAAATATAGTTTTTTGCTTTAACCCCTGTATTTAGTGTGGATTCTTTCTACAACATTCACTCATCGTGACACTAAATATGGCATTCTAAGTCAATCTACTGCAGTTTTTCCTCAGTCAGTAGAAAATGTGGTTAACACCCGGTCATGCATGAAAAATAAATACCATCATATACCGTGAAACCGGTATAATTTAGAAAAATACCATGATATACATTTTTGGTCATACCGCCCAGCACTAGAATATACAATAGTAAACCTTTGTTTTTTATCAAATTATGACAACACAATACATACAAATTTGTAATAATTGATCCAGTTTGATAAAAGATCTAGATGCTCCATTGTTGCATCGTTGTTGTGTTTAGGGCATTCGCAGCGACACATGTTTACATTAATCTCCGGGGGGGGGGGGGGGGGGGGGGGGGTTGAATGTTCGGAAACAGTATACCATATACCAAAACTTATTTTTGCCCCCAAACCAAGAACGAAAAGGAACATTGTCTGAGGTATATCGGGACCTTTAGCTGGCTCAGATCACATAATCCCACCTGAAAGCATTGTTCAGAGCAGAGGAAGCCTGGAGAATATCTCCTCCTCTGAGACTCACCAGACAGACGTGCTCCTGGTCCTGGAAAGCGTGCTGGAGCTGAGGGATCCAGGGACTGGAGTTCAGGGCCAGGATGCTTCGCTCTTCCTCAAAGAACACCACCTTCACAAGACAGAAGAATGAGATCCTGATATACATGCAACAGATACGAATTAACTAATTTAGTGGATGCTTTTATCATGGTGAAAATCATCCTGGAGTAACCTGAGATTGATTTCTTGCTCAAGGACAGTGATTGCACTGAACACCGTTTATTCACTGAAGCACGTTGCACACAAAAATAGCAAGAGCTAGCGGAAAACCAGGAGTGTTTTACAGTCACGTTATCGAAACTTTGCAGGCCCAAACGATTTAATGTCAACAATATTGCGTTAAGTAATTACGTTACTTAGTTACTTTTTATGGAAAGTAATGCGTTGCGTTACTTCCGCGTTACTTTTTAAATATGAGCAGGGCTTGATTGTTTGTTTTTAATACAAGAAGTTATATTTATAGCAAATATAAAAGCTTTCACACCAAAAAGTGTAATGCATAAATTTTCTAGTAAATTAAAAAGTAATGCGTTACTTTACTAGTTACTTGAAAAAAGTAATATTATTACGTAACTCGTGTTACTTGTAATGCATTACCCCCCCAACACTGCTTGTCAGTAGTGTAATGATTTATGAAGCACAGCTCACATATTGTATTTTTGTTTAGTGCTCAGAAACATGTCCTAACACTGAACACTGAAAGTGAAATGACATCGGGACTCTATTAATATTTTAATAAAAAGACATGAATAAGCAAAAACAATAGATTTTTTAAAATCACCAAGATATTTTTAATTTTCTGGATTTTATATTTTTTTAACCAAACGTTGTATAAAGATGATTCTGAACTACGTTATAACGGAATTATTTGATATAGCATTTTTATTTATGCAAAATGTGTGTAAAATTGCCATAAGTGAGTTTTCTCATTATATACAATGTATCTATAAACTAAGTCTAATTTGCATATTAATGTATTTTTGGGGCAATGTGTAATGAAAAAAGAAGTGTAATAATGGGAGTAATAATTGACAGGATTTTCATTATAATATAAAATATTTATTATTTATTATTAATTTGTAGCGTCTCTCAAATTGCGTAATAAACATGCTTTTAGTCCCGGTGTGCTCATATGAGGACAAGTATGAAATCAACGCCATGTTTCGGGAAAGAAAGTCATATTTTGATTTGTAACCCCATAAGATTTTCCTGAGATGTTGATGACACACAGCTTAAAAATGTAATATTTCCATAAGAGTGTCACTAAATTAACATCAGCCATTTTTGAAGACCAAGGAGAGGGAGTGGTTACAGTGAAACATGCGTATCTCTGAAAGGCTCTGTACAGGACATCCAGTCTTAAATCTGTGGCATGTATCGTCTCATATGTCCTCATACGAGGCCGCAGGGACTTGCTAAACTAAATGAATTGACAGTCTAGTCCACATCACTCTCGGTCAGGACGTAACGCTTCAGGTTTGGAGGACACTCACGTTGTCCTGTGAACGCAGGCTGGTCTTGTCCATGATCTTCATGGCGTACACGTCTCCTGTAGCTTTCTCCTTCACCACCCGCACCTCGGAGAACTGTCCCCTTCCCACGATGCCCCTCACCTCAAAATCCTTCATACCAGGAAGCAGTTCCTGAACCTCAGCCACCACTTCAGCATCTGACAAACACAAACGTCACAATACAACAAAAACAAGGACTATTTGACTGATTGCATAATGCATATAAAGACTAGAGATCGACCGATATATCGCTTTACCGATATTTTAGCATTTTACCATTTTTTTTATTTGTCACATGCACAATTATACAGAGTATAACCAGCAGTGAAATGTGTTCTCTGTATTTGACCTGCACACCCACCTGGAGCAGTGGACACACACAAACACACACACACACACACACACACACACACACACACACACACACACACACACCTGGAGCAGTGGACACACACAAACACACACACACACACACACACACACACACACACACACACTTGGAGCAGTGGACACACAGACACACACAGTGGACACACACACACACACACACACACACACACCTGGAGCAGTGGACACACACAAACACACACACACACACACACACACACACACACACACACCTGGAGCAGTGGACACACACACACACACACAAGTTAGAGCAGTGGACAGACACACACACACACCTGGAGCAGTGGAGAAACACACACACACACACACACACACACACACACACACACACACACACACACACAGAGCTTGGAGCAGAGCACTGGACACACACAGCACAGACACACACCTGGAGCAGTGGAGAAACATACACACACACACACAGTGATCAGAGCAGTGGAGAACACACACACAGATCAGAGCACACAGACACACTCTGACAAACATTTTGGAGTGCAGCATGGACACACACCCCAGAAAACACACACACATTCACACACATTTAACACTGTTTCGAGCAGTGGACAGGGTGTTTCTCACACACACATGGACACACACGTGGAGTCATTTGCACACTGTCTGACACACATACACACACACATTGTATTCAAGGCACACATCACACAAGAGTGCACATTTTGAATCAGCATTAACATGACACCCACTATAAAATATGCTGAGCAGTCAAAGTGAAATCACAAGTTTTTCATACATTTCACACACATCACAGAGTTAGTGCTCTTACGCGAATCAATGCTGCTCGAGTTAACTCTATGATGGAGCTGGGTCTATTCTTCTCCTTTGAGACACGGAAATATGAAAAAAGGTCCAAAACACACATATTTTAGCGTGGATACAGTTGAATGATATTAATAAAATACAAGACACTCTCCCAGTGCAATAAAACAGTTAACAACTAAGCTTCTGCTGCTGAGTCACATTTAAATAGATGATTTATTCACAATCACAGCATCACAAACACATCAATAAATTATGCAAGGTATACAATTAACCTTATGGACATTTCAGATGTGCAGTTTAAATAGGATAGATACTAGTAGTGGTGGGCCGTTATCAACACTTATCGGCGAGCATTTTCTATTCTCAAAGTTGGGTTGGGAGCTGGGTCTAATAAATTATGCAAGGTATACAAGCAAAAAGTTATGAGACTTTCACACATGTATACCTAGCCGAATTGCACGTTAACGTAGCTGCGTTAGCGAGTCTTCGAGGTCTCATGTGAACTCGCAGTCACTCACGGCTGGTCTATACCTGTGTGTACGGACAGGACACCACGCTCACCTGGATCTGCAACTTTACATGTGGTTAGAAACCTAGAGAAATGTGCGCTATTGAAGTGTTTGTGTGGAAGCTTCCCAGGACAGGCACACACACTTGGTCACAGGACATTCAAAATTCATGTTTAACTCAATAAACATCAATCAAAGACACGTTTATTTGTGTGCATAGTTTATTTTCTCAAAGATGTATGTAGTAGCAACTTTAATTATCATGGCCGCTTTCTCAAGCAAACAGTTTGTGATGCGCTTTAGGAAACAGGAGATGTGCGCTATTGAAGTGTTTGTGTGGAAGCGCGTTTGCTGCAGAATTCAGAAACTCCGGTGCGTTCACTTGCTCTTACCTGTGTGTATTATTTGGGTAGCTCCGTCATTCTTGGTCACAGATGTGAAAAGTAGCCTAATACATCAAATGAGCGTGACGTGCTAAGACTCTAGATTAATCGTTTAGATTAATTCAAAATTAATCCG
>CM049869.1:47129575-47152075 GCA_027474115.1 Schizopygopsis malacanthus | reverse complement strand
ACCTACCCTACTGAGAGCTAGTAGACATGTAGTTACAAATTAACCAGAATTAGTTGACATGTAGTTACAAAATTACATGGACTAGAAATAAAGTGTAACCATCTAAAGGGTTAAAAGCTCTAATATCAGTATAAAATGGAGCTAAAAGCTTAATATAATACAACATATCAACACATATCTTTATACAATAGCTGACATGACAAGCTGTGATATTTTTAAAGATAATGTAAAATAATTGTACGTCTTTATTCTAAGTCTTGTACACAGTTGTATGTGGTCATAAACGAAAAATAATATTTTAAACATTAATTTGTCACACGAGAGGAATATTTACGATCAGAACAAATTCATCAAAGACACTTTAAATGTATTTGTGACTGATTAATCTGATTAACTGACACTCATCAAGCTGTAAACATTTGACCATGACCGAGCAAATTACCTGTCACTATACAAACAGCCTTAATATTTAATGAAAATAAGTTGATATCGCTTATGAAATCACTCATGATTAAAGTAACTGACATTAATGTTAAAACTTTCCCTCGTTATTTACCGTTGAGCTCGTGACGGTCGCGTTTCACAAACACATTCAGCTCAGTGTAAGAGATTAATGTTAGATATATATGCTCACCTAACGCTCACGTGAGGAAATCTGGAGCAGTAAATGATAATTAATGAGGATTAATCGCGTCTAGATGAACATCGCTGACTGACTGACTGACTGCTGTGTGGAGACGTTCAACGCTTCCTGATCTATTCAAATTTGGCGCGTTCGGCGCGAGATTTCATTGGTCGACGCATCTGATATACGTCAGCACGTTCGCCTAAGCGCCGCCCACCAGCATCATTCTCTGCGACGTTTTGGTTCAACACACCAATTTATTCAATGTTTTGATTTAAAGATGTTATTTATTACGACACTTCTAAAACGTCTAGGGTGTCTATCCACTATTGTGTACGCATAAACAAATATGTTCTGCTCTTTGTATTGTTTTCTGAGGTAGACTCACTTCACAAGTCTTTTGTTTACCTAGTAATAAAAAAGTGATTATTGAAACAAAATTATTATTTTTTAATGATTCCATCCATAAGGTTTGGTCTATTTAATGTTTTTATTCGTTTTTTAGTATCACTACGTTTTGTAAATGATATAATTAATTGTATTTGTTTTGCATATGTTTACTCGTTCGTTGTTTTTCTTTTCTTCTTGTATGTTGTAGTTATTAAATATGTAGCATTAATATAATTATAAACAAGTTATGCTTCAAAAGCTCAGTTCAACACGTAATGAATAGAGCTCATTTTTGCACAAATAAAATATTTTTTCTGAGTGCTGTTAAAAACTCTAAACGTAAAATTATTAAATATTATATTATTATTAAACTATAAAGATACACAATCTTTGAATGTAAACATTAATATTGGCCATCAGTATGTAGTAATATATTATTTTTTTGCATTTTTATCCAATGTTGCAACAAAAAAATACACTAACTGTAGTCTATATTAATCTTTTTAAAGTATACTTTATAAATATATTTCTCATAAATGAAGGGTCAAGCACATTGCATTATGGGATGCAGTATTCAACGCAGAAAACACAGTCAAACATGGACAATGATGAAAGGTCATCGCAGGTCGAGTCACTTTTATTTGAATAGTTATTGACACCGTACTATATGAATTAAAGAATATTTGAATATAATAAAGCCTGCTTCAGCTTTCCTCTTATAGGCACATGTCTGCCACAGGATTTAAAAACAAATGCATTTAAACATTTCATTGCAACTTTTTTCTCACAATTTGAACTTTTGTCTTGCAATTCGAAGAAGGTCATAATTCAGAGACAAAAACTCATAATTCTGAGATAAAAAGTTGCAAATTCTGTGGCAAACATAAAACAATTGTGTGATTTATACTTATAAATGCAGGAAAAAAATATTTTTTGTTTCTCAGGATGCCAACAAAGTCTGAACTGTAAGATAAAAAGTCACCTTTATTATAATTATTATTCTGTGCATAAACAGGCTCCATGTATCTGTCTCAGAAGCATGTGTCTCTCTCTATACACTACATTACATTCCCACACGCCGCAGAGAGAGACTACATCCTCTCATTGAGTCTCACTGCCTTGTGAAGATCCAGTTTCCCTGGTGATGTCTGTGAGAGCCCCCCCGAGCTGTGATGGAGAGAGACGTGGGAGATTACAGAGAAACGCCTGAGTTCATAGACAAGGCCATATCACCAGCACTCACAGAACAATCAGACACCGTGAACTAAAGACACCAGCTTCACTGCATCAGTGGATGGGTGCCGTCAGAATGAGAGTCTGATGAAAACATCCCAATAATCCACAGTCCATCAGTTAACATCTGGAGAAATGTAGCATTGTATCAGTGTCTAAGCAATGGATGCTCTGCAGTGAATGGGTGCCGTCAGAATGAGAGTCTGATAAAAACATCACAATAACCCACACCACTCCAGTTAAAAACGAGTTAATGCTGGATTAGTTTCATCTTTTGTCTTCTCCAGATGTTAACTGATGGACTGTGGATTATTGTGATGTTTTTATCAGACTCTCGTTCTGACGGCACCCATCCACTGATGCAGAGACACATTTCTCCAGCTCTTGGATGGCCTGAGCACTGTATGACTTCAGAAGACTTGAATACAGTGCATGAGTCATATAGTCTATAGTATTATGATGCTGCAGAAAGAAATCTTCATCATTCTATGAATGCATTACACATCCTCCACTGTACAGACTCTACTAAAGCTGTTTTTCTCTTTAAACGCACATAGATGTGATTGTTCACGTTCCTGCCGGAGCAGATGGAGAAGACATCACCTCCCGGGTCACGACAAACGAGGACATCTGGAGCTAAAACTACAGAACATCTCCACAGAGACCTCAGAGGAACAACACACACACGCATGCACGCACACACACACACACACATGCACAACACAACACACACACACAGACAACACAACACACCACACACACACACAACACACAACACAACACACACACACACACACAAACACACACACACACACAACACACACACACACACACACACAACACACACAACACACACACACACACACACACACGTAAACCTCACCAGCACGATGGTCAAGACACGAGGAAACCCCAAAAACATCAAAGAGTCATTTACTGTAAAGAACAGTGCTTCTTTTGTGAATTCAGAGTCACGTGATCTTCAGAAATCATGATAATATTCTGATTTATGATCAAGAAACATTTCGGATTATTATCAATGTTGTGCGGCACAATATTTTTGGTGAAACAGTGATGCACTAGTTTGGGGTAAATAAGATTTAAAATGAACTCGATTCATTAAATTGATCAGTAAAGACATTAATAATGCTATAAAAGATTTCCATTTCACATAAACGCTGTTCTTTTGAACTTTCTGTTCATCTGTGCATCCTGAAAAATAAAATGCATCACAGTTTAAACAGAAATATTGTGCAACACAACATTGATAATAATCCGAAATGTTTCATATTATTATGATTTCTGAAGATCATGTGACTCTGAAGACTGGAGTAATGATGCTGAAAATACAGCTTTAATCACAGAAATAAATGAGTTTAACACATATTCACACAGAAAACAGCTGATTGAAATTTTACTGTATTTTTGATGAAATAAATGCAGCCTTGATGAGCAGAAGAGTCATTAAAACACCTTAACTAAGTCAAACCTTTGACCTGTTTTTTTATATATATATATACACAAAAATAATATAAGTTTGAAAAGAAATGACATACGTTGATTTATTTTACTCAAGAGACACAAACAGCACGCTGACTGTAACACAGTTCAGATTCCAGCCTGACTGATGTGAATGCATTTAAAGACCGGATAAAAGCTGATCCAGAAACAGACCAGAGCCAGAGATGATCTCAACGACAGCTAAATGTAGATCTGACTATAATAAAAGACAGTTGATCAAATAATGCAGTTAGAGCGACACCTTGTGGTGAAACACCCACAGAAACATCGTATTTAGTAAAGACGACATCTTGTTCTCTTAAAATGTTTATTATCGTGTGGAGACAATGAGTAATAGTTGATGTTTCCAGTGTACACCTGATCATTACACAGATGCATGTGTCAGTGTACACACGCAGACATGCGTTCGCTCGGGTGTATATAGATGACATGAACACACATATCAGCACAACGGTGGACATCTCAAAGCAAGGACCACTCCAGCAACACTCGGGTCTTCAGGATGAGATATATTCCTGCTGTAGAGGAACTAGATTGTGTTCAGGAGTCGAATACAGCAGGTTACAGTCACATGATGCGCTTTAGAGAGGTCACTTTTGTTTCAGATTGTGCACCGAGAACCATAAATTCAATTAAAATACTCACTTTCTGGCCTTGGTGTCACTCCAGACTTACTTTCTCATGTGAAACACAGAGACGACGTTTAGCAGAACTCTTCTCCGTTCAGCGAAAGCATCATAAAACACTTTCCGCTCGTGATCCAGAGGAAATTAATGCTTTGTAATGACATGCAGGTGAGTAAATCAAGACAAAGTGTGCGTTTTTGCATGAATCACTCATTTAAAGGAATCGTTTGTACACAAAATGTGCTGTACATGTGTTCATCCGAGATTAGGATGAGCTTGTTTCTTCATCAGAGCTGGAGAAATGTGTCTCTGCAGAAGTGAATGGGTGCCGTCAGAATGAGAGTCTGATAAAAACATCACAATAATCCATGGACTCTGATTGATAATCTGATGGACTGTGATGTTTTTATCAGACTCTCATTCTGACGGCACCCATTCACTTCTGCAGTGACACATTTCTCCAGCTCTGATGAAGAAACATCTACATCTTGGATAACCTGATAACGAGCACATTTTGCTCAACTGATTAATCATTTTTTGCATGAACTACTCCCGCACTTTCATGCAGTTAAACACGAGATTCAGCGTTTCCTCCCAGCTTTGTAAATATAATAACTTTCAGTCAATGGCACCGGATTCACTAAACGCTACTGCGTGTTTGATTGTATAATCTCTGTTAGTAAAAAAATACAACTTTACAAAAAAATCAAAGACAAAAGACAAAACAAGTGTCTCTTGGTAGTTGGCAGAGCGGCACACGTTTGGTCCATAGCGGCCTGATAATGTGTCTGTGACGACGTGCATGAAAATATGGGACAATTCATGATTATACGTGGTCCTGATTGGTTAAGTCACATTAACACTGCAGTCGCTTGGCCTTGTTGGTTTGATTCCACAGCATGATGAAGATGCAGACGTTTCGTTTTCTATTAAATCATTTCTGGATGCCACATCCAATCCTGCAGAAGTCCTCCCAAATCCAAACGGGCTCATCATTAGTCAAACATCTCTCACGGCTTGGTTTAAGTGTGCTCTTGTCAGTTCAGTGTGTGTGTGTGTGTGTGTGTGTGTGTGTGTGTGTGTGTGCACGAGTCCCGTCCATCAGCAGCATTTCTTCTTGCGTTTGCTGCTCTTACTCAGTTTGATGCCTTCGCTCTGCTGCTGGTGCTGTTGCTTGGCCACGGACTCTTTCCGGGTCTTCAGGACGAGCTCGGTGATGCAGTTGAACATCTGACGCACAGACAGACACGATAACACGTCATGACACGTCTGAATCAATAACACATAATGCACTTCTGTACAGTAGACATTAGATGAAAAGCCCATACTGAACACTTGTGTAGTATGCATGTTATTATAATATCACTGACACGTCTGAATCAATAACAATAACACATAATGCACTTCTGTACAGTAGACATTAGATGAAAAGCCCATACTGAGCACTTGTGTAGTATGCATGTTATTATAATATCACTGACACGTCTGAATCAATAACACATAATGCACTTCTGTACAGTAGACATTAGATGAAAAGCCCATACTGAACACTTGTGTAGTATGCATGTAGTGTTATTATAATATCACAGACACGTCTGAATCAATAACACATAATGCACTTCTGTACAGTAGACACTAGATGAAAAGCCCATACTGAACACTTGTGTAGTATGCATGTTATTATAATATCACTGACACGTCTGAATCAATAACACATAATGCACTTCTGTACAGTAGACATTAGATGAAAAGCCCATACTGAGCACTTGTGTAGTATGCATGTTATTATAATATCACTGACACGTCTGAATCAATAACACATAATGCACTTCTGTACAGTAGACATTAGATGAAAAGCCCATACTGAACACTTGTGTAGTATGCATGTTATTATAATATCACTGACACGTCTGAATCAATAACACATAATGCACTTCTGTACAGTAGACATTAGATGAAAAAGCCCATACTGAACACTTGTGTAGTATGCATGTTATTATAATATCACTGACACGTCTGAATCAATAACACATAATGCACTTCTGTACAGTAGACACTAGATGAAAAGCCCATACTGAGCACTTGTGTAGTATGCATGTTATTATAATATCACTGACACGTCTGAATCAATAACACATAATGCACTTCTGTACAGTAGACACTAGATGAAAAAGCCCATACTGAGCACTTGTGTAGTATGCATGTTATTATAATATCACTGACACGTCTGAATCAATAACACATAATGCACTTCTGTACAGTAGACATTAGATGAAAAAGCCCATACTGAACACTTGTGTAGTATGCATGTTATTATAATATCACTGACACGTCTGAATCAATAACACATAATGCACTTCTGTACAGTAGACATTAGATGAAAAAGCCCATACTGAGCACTTGTGTAGTATGCATGTTATTATAATATCACTGACACGTCTGAATCAATAACACATAATGCACTTCTGTACAGTAGACACTAGATGAAAAAGCCCATACTGAGCACTTGTGTAGTATGCATGTTATTATAATATCACTGACACGTCTGAATCAATAACACATAATGCACTTCTGTACAGTAGACACTAGATGAAAAAGCCCATACTGAGCACTTGTGTAGTATGCATGTTATTATAATATCACTGACACGTCTGAATCAATAACACATAATGCACTTCTGTACAGTAGACACTAGATGAAAAAGCCCATACTGAGCACTGTGTGTAGTATGCATGTTATTATAATATCACTGACACGTCTGAATCAATAACACATAATGCACTTCTGTACAGTAGACATTAGATGAAAAAGCCCATACTGAGCACTTGTGTAGTATGTAGTGTTATTATAATATCACTGACACGTCTGAATCAATAACACATAATGCACTTCTGTACAGTAGACACTAGATGAAAAAAGCCCATACTGAGCACTTGTGTAGTATGCATGTTATTATAATATCACTGACACGTCTGAATCAATAACACATAATGCACTTCTGTACAGTAGACACTAGATGAAAAGCCCATACTGAGCACTTGTGTAGTATGCATGTTATTATAATATCACTGACACGTCTGAATCAATAACACATAATGCACTTCTGTACAGTAGACATTAGATGAAAAGCCCATACTGAGCACTTGTGTGTATGCATGTTATTATAATATCACTGACACGTCTGAATCAATAACACATAATGCACTTCTGTACAGTAGACATTAGATGAAAAAGCCCATACTGAACACTTGTGTAGTATGCATGTTATTATAATATCACTGACACGTCTGAATCAATAACACATAATGCACTTCTGTACAGTAGACACTAGATGAAAAGCCCATACTGAACACTTGTGTAGTATGCATGTTATTATAATATCACTGACACGTCTGAATCAATAACACATAATGCACTTCTGTACAGTAGACATTAGATGAAAAAGCCCATACTGAGCACTTGTGTAGTATGTAGTGTTATTATAATATCACTGACACGTCTGAATCAATAACACATAATGCACTTCTGTACAGTAGACATTAGATGAAAAAGCCCATACTGAACACTTGTGTAGTATGCATGTTATTATAATATCACTGACACGTCTGAATCAATAACACATAATGCACTTCTGTACAGTAGACATTAGATGAAAAAGCCCATACTGAGCACTTGTGTAGTATGCATGTTATTATAATATCACTGACACGTCTGAATCAATAACACATAATGCACTTCTGTACAGTAGACATTAGATGAAAAAGCCCATACTGAACACTTGTGTAGTATGCATGTTATTATAATATCACTGACACGTCTGAATCAATAACACATAATGCACTTCTGTACAGTAGACATTAGATGAAAAAGCCCATACTGAACACTTGTGTAGTATGCATGTTATTATAATATCACTGACACGTCTGAATCAATAACACATAATGCACTTCTGTACAGTAGACATTAGATGAAAAAGCCCATACTGAACACTTGTGTAGTATGCATGTTATTATAATATATCACTGACACGTCTGAATCAATAATACATAATGCACTTCTGTACAGTAGACATTAGATGAAAAGCCCATACTGAGCACTTGTGTAGTATGCATGCTATTATAATATCACTGACACGTCTGAATCAATAACACATAATGCACTTCTGTACAGTAGACATTAGATGAAAAGCCCATACTGAACACTTGTGTGTAGTATGCATGTTATTATAATATCACTGACACGTCTGAATCAATAACACATAATGCACTTCTGTACAGTAGACATTAGATGAAAAGCCCATACTGAACACTTGTGTAGTATGCATGTTATTATAATATCACTGACACGTCTGAATCAATAACACATAATGCACTTCTGTACAGTAGACACTAGATGAAAAAGCCCATACTGAACACTTGTGTAGTATGCATGTTATTATAATATCACTGACACGTCTGAATCAATAACACATAATGCACTTCTGTACAGTAGACATTAGATGAAAAGCCCATACTGAACACTTGTGTAGTATGCATGTTATTATAATATCACTGACACGTCTGAATCAATAACACATAATGCACTTCTGTACAGTAGACATTAGATGAAAAGCCCATACTGAACACTTGTGTAGTATGCATGTTATTATAATATCACTGACACGTCTGAATCAATAACACATAATGCACTTCTGTACAGTAGACATTAGATGAAAAAGCCCATACTGAGCACTTGTGTAGTATGCATGTTATTATAATATCACTGACACGTCTGAATCAATAACACATAATGCACTTCTGTACAGTAGACATTAGATGAAAAGCCCATACTGAGCACTTGTGTAGTATGCATGTTATTATAATATCACTGACACGTCTGAATCAATAACACATAATGCACTTCTGTACAGTAGACACTAGATGAAAAAGCCCATACTGAACACTTGTGTAGTATGCATGTTATTATAATATCACTGACACGTCTGAATCAATAACACATAATGCACTTCTGTACAGTAGACATTAGATGAAAAAGCCCATACTGAACACTTGTGTAGTATGCATGTTATTATAATATCACTGACACGTCTGAATCAATAACACATAATGCACTTCTGTACAGTAGACATTAGATGAAAAAGCCCATACTGAACACTTGTGTAGTATGCATGTTATTATAATATCACTGACACGTCTGAATCAATAACACATAATGCACTTCTGTACAGTAGACATTAGATGAAAAGCCCATACTGAGCACTTGTGTAGTATGCATGTTATTATAATATCACTGACACGTCTGAATCAATAACACATAATGCACTTCTGTACAGTAGACATTAGATGAAAAGCCCATACTGAGCACTTGTGTAGTATGCATGTTATTATAATATCACTGACACGTCTGAATCAATAACACATAATGCACTTCTGTACAGTAGACATTAGATGAAAAAGCCCATACTGAGCACTTGTGTAGTATGCATGTTATTATAATATCACTGACACGTCTGAATCAATAACACATAATGCACTTCTGTACAGTAGACATTAGATGAAAAGCCCATACTGAGCACTTGTGTAGTATGCATGTTATTATAATATCACTGACACGTCTGAATCAATAACACATAATGCACTTCTGTACAGTAGACACTAGATGAAAAGCCCATACTGAGCACTTGTGTAGTATGCATGTTATTATAATATCACTGACACGTCTGAATCAATAACACATAATGCACTTCTGTACAGTAGACATTAGATGAAAAGCTCATACTGAACACTTGTGTAGTATGCATGTTATTATAATATCACTGACACGTCTGAATCAATAACACATAATGCACTTCTGTACAGTAGACATTAGATGAAAAAGCCCATACTGAACACTTGTGTAGTATGCATGTTATTATAATATCACTGACACGTCTGAATCAATAACACATAATGCACTTCTGTACAGTAGACATTAGATGAAAAAGCCCATACTGAACACTTGTGTAGTATGCATGTTATTATAATATCACTGACACGTCTGAATCAATAACACATAATGCACTTCTGTACAGTAGACATTAGATGAAAAGCCCATACTGAGCACTTGTGTAGTATGCATGTTATTATAATATCACTGACACGTCTGAATCAATAACACATAATGCACTTCTGTACAGTAGACATTAGATGAAAAGCCCATACTGAGCACTTGTGTAGTATGTAGTGTTATTATAATATCACTGACACGTCTCTGAATCAATAACACATAATGCACTTCTGTACAGTAGACATTAGATGAAAAGCCCATACTGAGCACTTGTGTAGTATGTAGTGTTATTATAATATCACTGACACGTCTGAATCAATAACACATAATGCACTTCTGTACAGTAGACATTAGATGAAAAAGCCCATACTGAACACTTGTGTAGTATGCATGTTATTATAATATCACTGACACGTCTGAATCAATAACACATAATGCACTTCTGTACAGTAGACACTAGATGAAAAAGCCCATACTGAACACTTGTGTAGTATGTAGTGTTATTATAATATCACTGACACGTCTGAATCAATAACACATAATGCACTTCTGTACAGTAGACATTAGATGAAAAAGCCCATACTGAACACTTGTGTAGTATGTAGTGTTATTATAATATCACTGACACGTCTGAATCAATAACACATAATGCACTTCTGTACAGTAGACACTAGATGAAAAAGCCCATACTGAACACTTGTGTAGTATGCATGTTATTATAATATCACTGACACGTCTGAATCAATAACACATAATGCACTTCTGTACAGTAGACATTAGATGAAAAGCCCATACTGAGCACTTGTGTAGTATGCATGTTATTATAATATCACTGACACGTCTGAATCAATAACACATAATGCACTTCTGTACAGTAGACATTAGATGAAAAGCCCATACTGAGCACTTGTGTAGTATGCATGTTATTATAATATCACTGACACGTCTGAATCAATAACACATAATGCACTTCTGTACAGTAGACATTAGATGAAAAGCCCATACTGAACACTTGTGTAGTATGTAGTGTTATTATAGTATCACTGACACGTCTGAATCAATAACACATAATGCACTTCTGTACAGTAGACATTAGATGAAAAGCCCATACTGAACACTTGTGTAGTATGCAGTGTTATTATAATATCACTGACACGTCTGAATCAATAACACATAATGCACTTCTGTACAGTAGACATTAGATGAAAAAGCCCATACTGAACACTTGTGTAGTATGCAGTGTTATTATAATATCACTGACACGTCTGAATCAATAACACATAATGCACTTCTGTACAGTAGACATTAGATGAAAAAGCCCATACTGAACACTTGTGTAGTATGCATGTTATTATAATATCACTGACACGTCTGAATCAATAACACATAATGCACTTCTGTACAGTAGACATTAGATGAAAAAGCCCATACTGAACACTTGTGTAGTATGTAGTGTTATTATAATATCACTGACACGTCTGAATCAATAACACATAATGCACTTCTGTACAGTAGACATTAGATGAAAAGGCCCATACTGAACACTTGTGTAGTATGCAGTGTTATTATAATATCACTGACACGTCTGAATCAATAACACATAATGCACTTCTGTACAGTAGACATTAGATGAAAAAGCCCATACTGAACACTTGTGTAGTATGCATGTTATTATAATATCACTGACACGTCTGAATCAATAACACATAATGCACTTCTGTACAGTAGACATTAGATGAAAAAGCCCATACTGAGCACTTGTGTAGTATGCATGTTATTATAATATCACTGACACGTCTGAATCAATAACACATAATGCACTTCTGTACAGTAGACATTAGATGAAAAAGCCCATACTGAGCACTTGTGTAGTATGCATGTTATTATAATATCACTGACACGTCTGAATCAATAACACATAATGCACTTCTGTACAGTAGACATTAGATGAAAAGGCCCATACTGAACACTTGTGTAGTATGCATGTTATTATAATATCACTGACACGTCTGAATCAATAACACATAATGCACTTCTGTACAGTAGACATTAGATGAAAAAGCCCATACTGAACACTTGTGTAGTATGCATGTTATTATAATATCACTGACACGTCTGAATCAATAACACATAATGCACTTCTGTACAGTAGACATTAGATGAAAAGCCCATACTGAACACTTGTGTAGTATGCATGCTATTATAATATCACTGACACGTCTGAATCAATAACACATAATGCACTTCTGTACAGTAGACATTAGATGAAAAAGCCCATACTGAGCACTTGTGTAGTATGCATGTTATTATAATATCACTGACACGTCTGAATCAATAACACATAATGCACTTCTGTACAGTAGACATTAGATGAAAAAGCCCATACTGAGCACTTGTGTAGTATGCATGTTATTATAATATCACTGACACGTCTGAATCAATAACACATAATGCACTTCTGTACAGTAGACATTAGATGAAAAAGCCCATACTGAGCACTTGTGTAGTATGCATGTTATTATAATATCACTGACACGTCTGAATCAATAACACATAATGCACTTCTGTACAGTAGACATTAGATGAAAAGGCCCATACTGAACACTTGTGTAGTATGCATGTTATTATAATATCACTGACACGTCTGAATCAATAACACATAATGCACTTCTGTACAGTAGACATTAGATGAAAAGCCCATACTGAAACACTTGTGTAGTATGTAGTGTTATTATAGTATCACTGACACGTCTGAATCAATAACACATAATGCACTTCTGTACAGTAGACATTAGATGAAAAGCCCATACTGAGCACTTGTGTAGTATGCATGTTATTATAATATCAATAACACGTCTGAATCAATAACACATAATGCACTTCTGTACAGTAGACATTAGATGAAAAGGCCCATACTGAACACTTGTGTAGTATGCATGTTATTATAATATCACTGACACGTCTGAATCAATAACACATAATGCACTTCTGTACAGTAGACATTAGATGAAAAGCCCATACTGAACACTTGTGTAGTATGCATGTTATTATAATATCACTGACACGTCTGAATCAATAACACATAATGCACTTCTGTACAGTAGACATTAGATGAAAAAGCCCATACTGAATACTTGTGTAGTATGCAGTGTTATTATAATATCACTGAGATATTATTATTATAGTTTATTACTATTCTGAATTTATTTCTGTCTTACTACTTTCATTTTTGTTTTAATTTTAGTTTAAGGTTTATTCATTGTGTCGTGTGTTTTTGCCATTTTCATACTTTTTCTTATTTATTTTATTAAGTTTTACTTATTTTAATACATCATACTATAATAATTGTATTAATATTTTGAATTTATTTGTCTATAGTTTTATTGTTGTGTTTATAGTTTACTTATTTTAATACATCATACTATAATAACTTTATTAATATTTTGAATATTCTTTGTCTATAGTTTTACTTATTTTAATACATCATACTATAATAATTCTATTAATATTTTGAATATTTTTTGTCTATAGTTTTACTTATTTTAATACATCACACTATAATACTTTTAATAATATTTGTTTTTTTTGTCTATGGTTTTATTGTTGTGTTTATAGTTTTAGTTTTACTTATTTTAATACATCATACTATAATAATTGTATTAATATTTATATTTATTTGTCTATAGTTTTATTGTTGTGTTTATAGTTTTAGTTTACTTATTTTAATACATCAAGTGAATCTTAACTGTATCTATAGTTTTATAAATGCATTGTTTTTTTTTATTTTTCATGCTTTTTGATCTATTTTATTTGTTAAAAGTCAATCTAAATGAAAATGAGAAACATTGCCTTGGCAACTCGCTGAGTTTCCTATATTTTATTTTACTTCAGGTAACGTTTATGTAATGTCAAGAGAATATTTTTTATGTTTTATGACTATAATAACTCTAGAAGTACTGAATTATTTCCTTTCATCAATTGACTGAATACCTTTCATCAATTGTCCACAACAGCAGTCAAAAGACAAAAGTAGAAATATCAAATTATAAATCATAAAAACAATGAAACACACACTATTCAAACATCCCTGACACGGTTATTGACCTCAATCTATTGTCTCATTTCATAAAGTGATTTTGTTTCATAACTGACCAGATTAATACGGTTATTTTAATGTTACTCTGAATCAATCTGTAGTGTATAAATAAATATGACACAGCACCAGAACAGGCTCACATCAAACTCTTACAGAAGAACGAGGCGCACGCTGCTTTCATGATACGACTCTATTAAAGATGATATTTAATCTACTGGAGCTTGACTTACGTCCTCGACGTTGAGGTTGTCTTTGGCGCTGGTCTCAAACAGCCGGATGCCCATCTGCTCAGCAAACTTCTGCGCGTCATTGGTCTCCACCACTTTAGATTCGGGATCGTCATCTTTATTACCCACTGAAGCAAATGATCGTTAAAACCAAACCTAATCAATAACACCTCAACAACAGCTCCACGTGAACCAAGCGCTGAAACACGAGCTCATATTTCATCACACACATATTAAAGGAAATTATGCCTATTATTATTTTTAAGACCAGATCACATTATCCTCCAAAAAATCTCATTACTGCAATGCTAAAAAAATAACAATTTAATAAAAAGTATATTTAACATCATGAGAATTTGAATGGAACATGATTTTTACCATCTTTAAACAAAAACACCTTTTAAATAAATACATAGAATTGTGTAAAGAATGAAATATACAAAACATGAACAACTATGTGGATAGAAATATCATTTAGATATAGATGCATTCTTAATTGCATTATAACGGAGTATGCACATTAATACTTTAATAATGTTTTTGTCACATCATGTAAACTCACAAGCTGCGGAAAAAACCCTTCTTAACCCTCTGGTTGTGTTCGGGTCAAATTGACCCGAAAAAAATGTATTTTTCCCGAAAATACTAGTTAACGTTATCGCATTGGACTCAAACTTACTGACTTTGTTCACACAGGGTATAAGTACTTCTCATTCATTTTTTTAAATTTCATTTCGTAATTTTTTGTGGGTTTTATTTCACCTAGTAACACTTGTGGTGTTCCCGGTCAAAATTGACCGGACTCCGATCAACTGCTTATAAATCTGTCATTATGCTATATTATCACTAAATATTGGATTTCATCTTTTTGTCAACTTGTTTTCTTTCATTTAGGACTGGTTTTGTGTTTCTATTTGCATCTGATTAATCTTTAGCCTCATTTATCCGAAAGTAGGCACCTCATTTTTTGAGTAAAAAAAGTTTTTTAATGAATAATTTTCACAATATGAGATAAAAAATTATGAAAATTTGCACTACACTAGTGTACTTTAATGTTTAATCAGGAGGTTTGCTTTTAAATGCTTTTATTTTGTACAAAATTGCAAAAAAGTCACACTTGTCAAAAACTTGTTTTCTTGTTTTTTTGACCGGGAACACCACAGGAGTCCGAACACAACCAGAGGGTTAAACATAACACACATATGTATATTTATAACTTTAATCTTGATGGTGTAATATACTTCTATCCATTTATCAACTACTGCGATTGAACTTTTCCATATGTAACAGGACCAGGACATTTCTCTGTGAACAATAAACGTACCTAATATTTGACAAACGTCGTCACAGTTCTGATTGATTTCATGAAGCCAGCGTTTGACGTTCACGAACGACTCGGCGCTGGTGACGTCGTAAACCACTATAACGCCGTGAGTGCCTCTATAGTACCTGAAAGAGACCACCACACACACACACACACACACACACACACACACACACACACACACACATCAGGGCTCTGAAGCTGGACTAATGCACAAATAAAAGCACAATAAAAGTCCTGATCTGAGATCAGGTCTGTTTATAACTCAGCATCATTCCAGCTACAACGGCTATATTAATTGTGAGGAATAAGAGAAAAACTGACTATTAATGGTTTTAAAAGTGTAACAAAGACATGAAAACCTGCTTAAGAAGCACACATCGTTTATTTATTAATGTAATGTTTTATTTATTAAGTACAGATGCAATAAACATAGATGAAACTGAAATAACAGTCATCCCATGCATGTATCAGTGTTGTAGCTGAAGCTAGGAGGGCTTTTATTAATTACAGTTACAAAAAACATCACATTTATAATATAAAGTACACTAAATATGACTACAAGTTTGTTGCTGTATCAACTAGGGCTGGGCGATAATTCGATAACGATAAATATCGCGATATAATAACGATATGGAGAGTTCGATAAATGTTCGATGTAATGTTTATGCGCCAGAAACCGCGCGACTCGTTTGAATCGCGTCACACGGAGCGTTTATCGGCTCGGAGCGCAGTTCAAGCTACCGCGCGGCGCGAGCTCGCTAGAGAAGATGTGTTTACTCGGTCGCGTGAACACTGAGTAGCGCTGTGAGATCCAGTCAGTAGCGCTTGAATTCAGAGAAGAACACACACGACTCTGTGAGAGTTTAAAGCCAAAGAGGAGAAACACTGTGTGCAACGAGACTTAAACTACACATCTCCATTATTTACCATGGATTTACTGTAGTAACACTCGTTACACCATGGTATAATGGCAGAAATGTGGGATATTCACTAGCGGTGTAAATCGGATGGTTCGTCACGATTCGATACGATATCGATTCTCATACCCAGCGATACGATACGATACGATACAAATAAGCAAGTAGCTTATTATTAGAAAATATTCAACACAACCATCTCTTTAAGACTTTAAAGAACCATGAAGCAATTTATTTTAAATCTTAAATATTATATGATTTACGATATTTTAAATCATAAATATGATTTTAGAAATCATTGTAAAAAAAAAAAAAAAAAACTACAATATTTTATATAAATAATAATTACGGTAATAATGACAATATATGTTTTAGTTTGCAATTTGCATGCATGTGACCAAAATCAAATTTATTTTGTAATTATTGAAATATTTAACGTCAAATCTCTGGGAAACCTCAAGTACATATATTAGCTCAAACGGGTTTGGTTGACACATTTTTTTTGGAGATATGATTTCAGAGATTAAACACATTCAACGCCACCATATTCTGTGTTTATTAAATTTTAGATAATCTCATTGACCAATAAGAACACATTTGACCATGTTTCAATCCACAGATTTCATCCAGTGTTAGAATAAAACACAATTAATCATTTCCAAACGAGACTGGATTCTGAGGGTGACCCGTGACTCTTTCACTTCCTGTGACTGACATCAGTAACAGGAAGTGGTTTTCTGGAGGCACACGTCATCAGTTTCCATTAATCTTCGTGATCTGAGGATCGCTCATGAACACCCAGCGTCGTGTTTCGACGGCGTCAGCAGGTGTAAAGCGTGATTTCTCTCCCATGAGTCGCACAGAGGCGGTTTCTGAGCCGAAATTCACTTAATCTAATAGAAGAGCGTATCACCGCGCTCCACATACCAGCAAACGCCATCAACAGCTGCCTTTGTGAAGCTGGAACTCAGCAATGCACGGCTTGAAATACACCACAACATATGCACAACAGACCATCAGGATTATAGCCATAGAGAAATAAATATAACTGAGAGAGAGCACCAACGCAAAGCTCAATAACATAAACAAGCGATTTAAAATCATGAATTTGATTTAATTTATCTTGGAAATATTTCATGAACATGTCATATTATAAAGTGCATTATATTATTTTAATAATAAATATATAACATTACATTTATAAGATTTTGAATGTGATTTAAAAAAATATATATATATTCAATTTTGCTGTGCTTAATTGTAGGGCTTCACAATTTCACCCCAAAAAATGTTTTATTACATTAATACAGCTACAACATTATACGAATTATAATAATAGTAGTTACAAAACTATAGAATAAATATAAAATATAGAATTTGGAATTATTTCAGGAACATGTCATATTATAATTGTAATATTTAATATAATATTAGGTTAAAATTAACACAGCAAAAAGTTGCTTTTTTGTCATTTGCAATATATTGATAGATAAAAATGAAAATAACATTTATTGTGTGAATTTTGAGACAAAACTGACATAATTTGAAAAATTTACTTTTTAACAAAAAATAAAAATAATTGTATTAAATCAATAAAATACTAATTGTAATTGTTGGATAAGGGGGATGCTATAAATAACGTTTAACATAATCGTATTAACGCATTAAACTGAAAAGCATAGACTAAAAGATTAATCTTGAGATTTCAATATCAGTAAAATAAACATTTGTAGTCTTCCACAAAAGCAGGGGTTTGAAACTAACGGAGGGTTTAATTGATTAACTACTCTTCAAAGCTGCGGTTTCCTTCAATCCTCATGAAAGCATGAATCGTCACGCAGCGCTCTCGGCGCATCGAAACTGAATGCATGAAGTGTCTAAAGGAAGGCGCTTTAACCTGCGGTTGGCTTCCAGCGTCTGAAAGAGGAAACGAGACCTGCTGTGTGAGAGATCACATCATTCAGATATCACTCTGAACATATCACTTTACAACACGCCTCACTCAAAGACCTGCGTGCTCAAAGGTATTCGAAGAATTAGAAACAGTTCACAGCTAAAATACCAGCAAACAGCTCCTTCACATACGAGCCCCATTCATCAGAGCAAAGCTTCAAATCTGCCGCCAAGATAGGGCTGTGCGATATGACGATATGTATCGGATGGACGAAATAAAAGTCTATCGTTTCATATTATGTTCTATCGTTTATATCGTGGTGTCGCAAAATACATTGTTTACGGTAAACATCATTTTCATCATTTGAGTGACTGCGATCTTTATACGCCGGCGTGACGGGACACACAGAACGAGCACAAAACCAGGAGCTCGTTACTAAACGAGGACTACATCTGGAGCATGGTCACGCGTTTTTAAGCACTGCAGTTTATAAACAACCGATTTTAATCCGTTGAAACTCAAACAACAGAGCTATATGCGTGCGCGTCTCTTTCTGTGTGAGAGGAGCGCTTTTTCTTTTTTACCGACTTTGAATAATTACATAAACACACTTATATGTGTCAGAATCCCCGTCTTTGCAAGTATCCTCATAAACACAGTGATTCAGGTCTTAAGAGAGAGTAAACGGCAGAAAGAGAAACACAATGTAACAGTGTATTAGATCCGGACTTCGCTCTTAAAGGGGAAGCGTTCCAATATTCGTTCATGTTAATCACAGCACACTGCTAGAACATCTCTCACTGCTCTCGACTAAATCACTTTTGTAACTTTAATGAGAATAAATAATAATAATGATATATTTATAATATGTATAGAATCTATACATAATACACGTGTTAATTAACTATCATAGATAGATAGATAGATAGATAGATAGATAGATAGATAGATAGATATAATTAACACAGTGAAGACTAATTAATTTACACAATGTAGCGTTTCTTATTTATTGTAGTTTTTTGTCCTATTGCTTGTAATTAGTTTCTTATCCTTATTTCATCACTGACTGTTTATTTATCTTCAGTGAGGTTGAGTTTCTCTCTTTGGGCTTGTATTAGTTTGATATTGACATTAGTGACAAGGATTATGAAAATTATATGGTATCAAAGATTTTAATATAATAAAAACATTTTTAAAAGAAGAAATTGAGCTGCCTGGCAGAAGCCCCTTCCATGACGCGAATTTGCGTCTGTTGTGTAGTGAATTACACGCACGAATGAAGCGAGTAAACTCAAATGTTCAAGCATCCAACTACACGTGAATAGCGCGATTCATTGGCGTCTGGTGTGAACGCACCTTAAAGCAGTAAGAATAACAGAAGTGTATACACTGTGCAGGCTCTACACAGGGACACTCGACTCACAACCGAGTTTGAGTTCAGCACGTGGACAGTTCAGTTCAGCTCTCGAAACGAAAGCATCGCTGTACCGCGTCACTCACGTGGAGGTGATGGTCCGGAATCGCTCCTGTCCCGCTGTATCCCAAATCTGCAGCTTGACTTTCTCCCCGTTGATTTCCACCGTGCGAATCTTGAAGTCCACACCGATGGTGGTGATGTAGCTACCTGCAACAACACATAGATCAGAGTAAACATCACAAACGCTCCGCAGCAATGGAGAGCGCAACTACAACGCTGATGATGTTATTCTCATAAGCAGACAAGTCGCAATATTCAATATTTACATTTATGCATTTAACAGATGCTTTTATCCAAAGAGACTTACAGTGATTCAGGCATTTTTTTATCAGTATATGCATCAATATATCGCACAATATATGCACATGACCTCAATCATTTTTTCTGATGCAATATATCGCCGATTATATTTACATTAAAAAACACAATAACACACAAATGAAAGTCTTGTGCAGCTTCTCATAACGTGGTGCATTCATGAGGTGCTAGTTCAAACTGAACAATGCTTTCATCTGCAGATTATTTAGGGATCTGTGTCTTTGTGCATGCGGACATCTGACGGCTAGTGGTTGTGTTTCCAGCAATAGTGTGCACTCTTAATTTACACAGAAAATACGGTTTTTTCTACTTGTTAGAAAAAGTTTGTTTACTATTTATTCAAGTCTTTTAAGATGTCTAATATTTTGATACTTAATCTAAATATTCTTAAGAATTAAAAGTTTGTTGTCATTTTAAAGTGTGTATGCCGTCTTGCATTATTATGCTGTTATATTATGATTAGTGATCGACCGATATTGATTTTTTATAACCGATACCGATTATTTGCATGTTTATGTACCCGATAACTGATATTCAGAACCGATATTTATTTACTGTTATAAAGAGTGAAGTCCATTCTTCACTTTCAGTCGTCTTAACAACAACAAACAACTGTTGAAAATTAACATTCTTTCATGTACAAACTTAATCTTCAAATTACAACAATAACAACATTTTATTTATAAAAAGCATCATCAGCAACACTGATATTAACAATAAGCAAAATAATGTTTCAAATGGAGAAAATAAAGGACAGAAGTCATATCAACTTCATGTTAAACTACAGTTTTAGGTTTAAACGCTGTTTAATAGACTAAAGAGTGAAGAATAATTCACTGAATAATATTCTCTGGAATATTGAAATAAGCTATAACAAACAAAACATCGTATTTTATTGCATTTCTTAACTGTTTTATCAGAATTATTAAAATGTTTTTGTCATTATAAATTATGAAAACTGCTGACAGCACGGTTTGAGTATAGTTCTGTGTAAATAGATAAACCACGCTGTGTATGTGACTGTGTATCCGATTATGGTAAAATGCTTAAATATCGGTAAACCGATATTTCGGTCGATCTCTACCCGAGACCTGCTTGAAGAGGTGTTCTCGATACGCTTCCAAGGTTTGTTTGTGGTGAGAACGCAATCCGACCTCAAACAGACCCAGCTGTAACAGAACTGGACTAAACCAGCTGCGCGGTGCATTATGGGATGGGGAGGTGTTTGTAGTTTAGCAGGGCAGGTCGTGGACACACTTGGGCTTGTGAGGAGGTGCGGAGCCTCAGAGAGATTCGGTGTCTTGCGATGCGTCTTCACCGTTTGCAGTGCATTAACACACTATTCTCCAGCCGCATCTGCGCTTCATTCTCAACAGTGATATATTGCCTGGTTCATACACACTATGTAGTAAAGGATGAGCAGGGATTGAATCCCCCCGTGCAGTCATCTCTCCATAATAGCAGTGTGCTGTCTGTGTTTACTTCCCGGAGCACCGCTGGAAGAAGCGCGCTCTTTCTGACCAATCGAAACGCAGTTTAGGGAATGCCTTCAACGACACGTCTAGCCAACAAGTGAAGCGGATGACTGCATTTAGGTTCGTTTCAGAAAAGAGCAAATTAGTGTGGTGTGAAAAGGAACCAAAAACGGCTAAAAATAGCCACAATGTGTATTTTTGGCCTTGGGTCCGGACCAAAGCAAGTGAACTTGGAGTGAATACACCCTAAATCTGCTGTGTTGACAACAAGAAGTGTTGACAACCGCCAAAATAAAAGCTCCATCAACGTTCAGAAGTGTTAGTGCTGC
>CM049869.1:47117075-47124575 GCA_027474115.1 Schizopygopsis malacanthus | reverse complement strand
ATACAAAATATCAAAGTGTCATTAATTTGACTGAAAAATAGCATTTGGCCAAAGGTGATTGTGAAATCCTGGCATCACATGTACATAGTTAATGTCACTGAGCACAAATGATGTGAATAAAGTGAAGTTAGTGAGACCAAATCCTTAAAATGTTGAAATTCTGTTGATATTTTCTTCTACGATGAATTTCAGACATTTTTAAGTGTGACTTGCGTGTGTCTAAATATTGTTGGGCCTTGTTTACACAGATTATTGCATAGCCTATTTCATACTGTTGTACATGCATTATTAATAACAGACATACAGTAAGTATCTATATTACATTCAGGGTTTCCATTAGTGGATAAATGCTGCATAAATGCACACATGCTGCAGAAAACAGTCAAAGTAGCTAATGTCTGCAAAAGGACAAAAAAGTCACCGCTAGAGGAGGAACAGCTGAAAATATGATTTTAATATCTATGTTGTAAACAATGCAGTGCGAGTTTGAAAGGTTTGTGTATTAGCTGTGTGTTGCATATGACAGTCTGAACCCGGAGATAATATTATCTGAAGAAACATAATAAGCTAAATAATGCGTTGTTTATGTGAAGAGGGAAGTGATACTGATACCGAAGCCTGTTGGAAATCTTCAAATGAATGAAATATTGTGTTTATTCACTATTAAACACAGTTCGTGTGCTGATGTGAGTGTATCTGTTACACAAAACACAACCACACAGATTTGCATCATAAGATACGAGGACAATATTCAAATGCATAAAGGTTTGACAGAACAAAAGAGCATCTTATATAAACTCTCAATGACAAAAAACGTGAAGTAGATGCTGATCAAGCAGGGCATAACTGCACACTCGCTATAGAGATGTATAGAGTTATCAGATGACTCGTTCCTCACTTAATGAGTGTCTTAATGAGTCACAGAAGACATGTTGTGTCCACCCAGATTGACCTGATTATCACCAGAGCATCAGTCGTTTATTTAGAGAAAAACATTGTGTAATCATGTCTTTTCTTGCCTTTAAACCTGTAGAGTTCATGCTCTTAACAGTGTAGAGATGATAGTTTAATTATACCCGAGATATGCATATATAATGATGGATAGATGTAAAAATAAATAGATACATATTTATTTGTATTAAATCATTGACTACTAGTTAAAAAAAAAATTGGTAGGACAAATCACATTTAATCTGACAAAAAAAGACTACATTTTATTTTTTATTATTACATTTTGTACAAAAAAACAAATTTAATAAAAAAAACAATTCATTTAATTCAATAAAAACATCAATCCAAATCACTCATATGAATTAATGCTTCTGTTTCAGATCATTTTTTAGCATCCAACCAAAAATATTTAAAGATAAGACCAATACAAAAGAAATATATGAAATGTAAGGCATCCATATTCTCAGATTTGCACAATATATCTCATGAAGTTTCATGTCATGTTGCATAATATAACAGATCAGTGGTCCGTTGATCTGCCTCCTTTCTCCTGTGAAGAAAAACATTAATAAATGTGACAAATCAATACTAATATTTAGCATTTTGAAGGATCTATTGGCAAATATCTGTCCTAAACCACGCTGTGGAGCACAAAAGATGATAATAACGCTTCAAAGCGTCAAGGAAAAGCGGTCCTGACTCATTTTTGCCATGGTGATTATGCAAAAGAGATGCATGAAGATTTGAATGAGTAAACATGACAAAACTTTCAATTCGGAGACTAAAGCCGTTGAAAAGCCAGACGTGTTTCGACACATCTCGTGCTGAACTAAGTATAGCATCAAACCACAGACGCATGCTGGTCAAGAGCAGACGCTTTCCTGAATTCTGTATGACTCACTTTCCTTTAGCCACAGTTTTAAAGAAACACATACACTATATCGCCAAAAGTAGCCGAATGCAGACCTTAAGCCACAAACTCATCACCAAACACCAATGACTTGTGCATATGGGTTTATACACGGTTGCAACAGAGGTGGAAATACAATTTTAAGTACATTAATGTCTTTGTTGGCACAGTTTGGAAGTGCCTTTTTCTCTTCTAAAGAAGGGGTGCCAATACTTTTGTCCATATAATGAATGTTCAAGTCATTGGTGTTTGATGAGTTTGTGGCTCATTTAAAGTCACACCAGAGGTGTTCAGCTGCTTTCTGCAGACCAGTCAAGTTCTTCCACACTGACTGAATCATCATTTCTCTTTGATTCTTGTCTTATACACAGAGACACTGTCATGTTAGAATAGAAAAGAGTCCAAACTGTTGATATACAATTAGATTCCCTAGAATATCATTATATGCTTAAACATTAAGATTTATACTCATGGAGATTACTAAAGTAGTCAAACCTTTCATTAGAAGGGGTGCCAATACTTTTGGCAATATAGTGTCATAGAAAACGAGAATGCACAATCATAGAGTTTATTAGCTGCACTATCCCAGCACTTCCTGTACGACCCCCATTCCTCTAAACACAACTTCCTGTTGATGTAAAAGAGTCGGACCAGGCTTCCCAACAGAAAGCCGGATGCGAGTCCGCCGCTCCGGGCTAGAAATAATATCTCACACAGCTGCGTATGACTATAGAGAATATCTGGGGGAAGTGAGTTTATATTTAACACTGCATAAAAAATGGCTTATCTTATGTGGTATTTTTGTCTTGTTTCTAGTCAAAATATCTACAAATTCTACTTTTACTAGATAAGCAAATTGACTTAACATAAATTAAATGCATTTTGCTTAAAATAAATACATTTATCTGCCAGTGGGGTAAGTAAAATATAAAAAAAAGAGTATTTTACTTACCCCACTGGCAGATCATTGTACTTGCTTTAAGCAAAATGCACTTAATTTAGGTTAAACAAGACTAAAATCTTAAGTCATTTTGCTTATCTAGTAAAAGTAGAATTTTTAGATATTTTGACTAGAAACAAGACAAAAATACCAGGTAAGATAAGCCATTTTTTGCAGTGAAATATAGTAAGAGAAGCTGCAAGCAGCCTCAGGACAAATACACAAATGAGTTATTATGAATCTTTATTTCCATTTCAAAAATATCCCTTTAAAACACAAAGTGACTTCATGGTGGCTTATTGAATTACTGCTCATCACTCGCTGTTAATAATATCATGACTGTTGGGTCCTATAAATGTCCAGCTTATTTTGCATACACGCTGTTTTCTATGGAAGCTGGTTTATGCCACGGAATAAAACTTATCTCATAATTTAGACTTTGTTTTTTGTAATTCTGACTTTCTTCTCAGAAATTAGAGTTTATATTTTGCAATGTTGACTTTATTCTCTCACAATTCTTATCTTTACATTTCAGAATTCAGTTTTTTTCAGAATTCAGTTTTTTTTCAGAATTCAGTTTTTTTCAGAATTCAATTTCTTTTCAGAATTCAATTTTTTTTTCAGAATTCAGTTTTTTTTTCAGAATTCAGTTTTTTTCATAATTCAGTTATTTTTCAGAATTCATTTTTTTCAGAATTCAGTTTTTTTTCAGAATTCAATTTTTTTCAGAATTCAGGTGTTTTTCAGAATTCAGTTTTGTTTCACAACAGAATAAAAAAGTTAACTGAATTATCTTTCATAATTCTGAGTTTATATCTGACAATTCTGACTTTTATTCTGTAAATTGTAAATGTATAATTACAAAAATTAAACAAATTTATTTGTAACTATGCATTTTTCTCTTTTTTATTTTAAAAAAGTGGTAATTGTGCGATGAAAATTACCATTTTGTAATAATTATTAGAAAAATATTTAGTTATATATTTATTCTACTGACTATATTACCACACTAATAAATGCGTTCTTAATTTGGTGATTTATTTATTTTCAATTTAATTTTCATTTATTCATTTAATTTAATTATTTTAATTTAGTTTAAATAAATGTATATTACAAATCATATTTTATTCATTTATTGTGTATTTTGCATTGTTACACCCCCAGTAGACAGTAAAAATGTGTGCACTATAAACCAGCATGTTTATAAATGAGAATATCATGATAAGTAACAGCAGTTTGCAATATCCATGAGTATAACAGCCAGCTCAAATGGCGGACACAGAAGACGGCTGGCTCTTCCGCTATAAGAGAGCAGGTGTTGGTGGTCACCTGTGTGTGTGTTCTAGAGCAGGGCGCAGGAGCGCGGCTCTCTGAACGGGTTACTCCCGGCCGGGACGCCGACCAGCAGCGCGTCTTTACCGGCGTTCTGGAGGCAGTACTGCTGTAGATCCGCAGCGGCTTGAGAGACCTGCGTTACAAACACACTCAGATCAAATGGAGAAGTCACTTACTTACAAATCTGACTGCGTGTCATAAGAAATCTGCTCAATATTGCTCAAAACTGGAGGAAATTAACCATCCTGATGTCTAGCCTCTTAATATACATGTTCTGTATTTATAGTGCCAGAAATTTCAATTTGGTGTATATATATATATATATATATATAATCATGATTAATTGCATACAAAAAAAAAATGTTTTCACATAGTATGTGTGTACTGTGCATATTTATTATGTATGTATGTATGAATACACACCCATGCATGGAAAAATATGATATGTTTAAATAGTAAATAATATAAATTATATGAATTTACATATAGTATATACATATTTTCAAATATATACTGTGTGTGTATTTCTATTTATATATTCATAATAAATATACACAGTACACAGATATATTATGTAAATAAAAACGTTTATTTTGGATATGATTAATCGTTTGACAGCACACACACACACACACACACACACACACACACACACACACACACACATATATATATATATAACTCAGTTTTTTATTAATACTAACAAATACTATCTATTAGTTATTTTTACCTAATTGCAATAACCTAACTGCAGTTTTATTGAGATTAACTGATGAAAAAACATGATTTTTGATAACATGATATATATATATTAATAAACACATTATTAATAGATTTAGAGATATTCAAATTATATTGCTGACAATAATCTGCCATAATTGTCTTTGTATTAGTCTGATCTTGAAAAATTTCAGACCTTATTTTTCTATTTTCTACTATAATGATAATGATAATAATAATAATAATAATAATAATAATAATAATAATAATAATGTAAAATAGAAGTATGTCAGTTACAAACAATAAGCTGTGGTATAATCTGCCTCCAATATCAAAGCAAATCAGACTAATAATAATAATAATACGTGAAATTAACCAAGCCATAAGGAAAATGATTCTCATTCATATCCAGCCATATTAAGTAGTGTGTAATATTATTATTCATCAGTGTGTGTGTGTGTGTGTGTGCGTGCGTGTGTCTGTGTGTGTGTGTGTGTGTGTGTGTGTGTGTGTGTGTGCGCGTGTGTGTCTCTCTGTGTGTGTGTGTGTGTGTGTGTATGTGTGTGTGTGTGTGTGTGTATGTGTGTGTGTGTGTGTGTGTGTGTGTGCGCGCGTGCGCGTGTGCGTGTGTGTGTGTGTGTGTGTGTGTGTGTGTGTGTGTGTGCGTGCGTGTGTCTGTGTGTGTGTGTGTGTGTGTGTGTGTGTGTGTGTGTGTGTGTGTGTGTGTGTGTGTGTGTGTGTGTGTGAGTGTGTGTGTGAGTGTGTGTGTGCGTGTCTGTGTGTATGTGTATAACACTGCTATTATAAAGAAGCACGTGTGAATTCGAAAGACTGAATGATATAAAGTGAAGTTTGTTCAGAAGTCCAGCATCTCTGTACTGATAACAGATCACACTTCTGAGTGCTGAGACTTACTTTGACTCTGTCCACGCTGGCTTCGAGTCTCAGCTGCTCCACAGTGCGCCTCATGCTCGTGACGCTGGAGCTTGAAGACATGATGATGATGATGATGATGATGATGAGTCAAACTCTCGCAGGACCGATGAAGGAGTGCGTCTGAGGAGCGCGAGCTGCTGCATCTGTTGATTTACTGTCAGAAAGTGGATGTGTGGGCGTGGCTGTGAGAGTGGTCATGGGCGGGGCACACACACACACACACACAGACACAGAGACACACACACACTCACAAACACACGCACTCGCACACATACACACACACACACACACACACACACACACACACAGACAGACACACAGACACACAGACACACACACGCACACACACACACACACACAGACACACACACACACACACACACACACACACACTCACTCACTGACACAGACACACACACACACACACACACACACACACACACACATGTTGGTTTTTATGGTTTACGGGGACTCTCCATAGGCGTAATGGTTTTTATACTGTACAAGCTGTATGTGCTATTGCCCTACACCTACCCTACACCTAAACTTAGCCCTCACAGGAGACGGTGCATTTCTACTTTCCCTCAAAAAAATTCACTCTGTATGATTTATAAGCGTTTTAAATTATGGGGACACTGAAAATGTCCTCATAAATCACCTTCTCCTTGTAATACCTGTCATACCCATGTCATTATACAAATTTGTGTCCTCATAAACCACATAAACATGCCCACACACACACACACACACAACACACACACACACACACACACACACACACACACACACACACACACATATTTCTGGCAATGATGATGCCTTGATTTCCCATCTTGTGCAATTTTTTTTTTTGCGTGTATTTTGTTTTGCAACTGTTTCCTGTTTTTCAAATATATGTGGCATTGAAAACTGTATGTTTATTCATTTATTTTATGTTTCATTTTAGATAATTTTAGAAAAATGTCTGGATATAAACATTTCTTAAAAGCCTTTATTAACGTAAAGTTTTATTAAGTTTTTAATATAAGCTTTTTGTTAACAGCCTATTTTAGCCTAACTTTTATATAATTGTATGTGTTTATTATTATTTTTCTAACATATTGTCTTAATATAAATTTTTATGATAAAGGAATTATTTATTATTGCCATGTTTATTTTGCAGCATTTTTTAAAAGTATTTGTTATTTTATATAATATTTTGTTATTATATATTATGTTATTTTTTATATTTATAAAAACATTTTAATTTAAATGTAAACTAGTTATTTTATCAAATATATAAATGATTGAATCTGAAAAAAATCATATAATCATAAATTATTTATTTTATTAAATTAAAATGATTTATTTTGTTTTATTTTATTGTCCAGCGTATACCGTAACGTTTCTGAATAAAGGCTTTTGCCACGACGAAGACCTTTATTATGAAATGATTTCCGGTTAGACAGTCATCACAATAGCAGTTTTCACACTAAGCGCTCTCTCTTCCTTCCTTAACTCTGTCCATCAGTGTAGTGCTCATGCAACCCTATGGTGCAACCCGTCCATCATCAGTCGTAACGTTTATTAATGAAGGTAAAGCGTTTACTGTCGTTATGATTGCGCGCAGGAGATGTGGTGTGACGTCATAACGCGAATAAGAGCTTTCACGTGACGATAGCAACGGAGTTGGCGTCCATAGAAACAGGTTTCTTGAAATTAGTTCTCG
>CM049869.1:47022075-47114575 GCA_027474115.1 Schizopygopsis malacanthus | reverse complement strand
TGTGTATTTTAAAGCATGTTTTAAATTATTTTATATAATATTATATATACAGTATATATAAATATTTTCATTTAACTAATTATTAAACAGATTTTTCATAAAATATATAAAATCTGAAAAAATCAATCATAATTGATTTATTTTACTTTATTATACCGTACTGGCTTAGGGCTTTTGCCACGATAAATATCTTTATTATTAAATTATTTCCGTTTAGACTGTCATCACAATAGCAGTTTTCACAGTAACTGCTCTCTTCGAAAAATACTACCTGTTAAATTCTGTTTTATTAATTAAATTATAATTAACATAATGCGTTTTTAAAGATTTGATTAACTATAAAACGTGTGCAGTTATTCTAGTTCAGAAAGGAATTATTGGAATAAAATGTAAGACCTTTTTAAGACCTGCAGTTTACATTTTAGCCTTTAAACATTTTTTTAAGAAAATGGATGAGTAAAAAAAATGATTAATTATTATTTTAATTTAAACCGTTATTATTAATCAATTATAATATTAAATAACGTCATATGTATTATTTGTTTAGTTTTTTTTTTTTAATAATTCATAGTTTTTTAGTCGATCCACCGGGTACCGGTTCACATTTAAAAATATGATGTTTCTCTTTCGGAACGGCAGAATATAGCGGTTTCCCCGGTAACCGCAGAACACAAACAGCCGCGCCGGACTTTTGTTTGTTTTGTTGACTGCAGTGTTGCCAGATTGGGCGGATTGCTGCCCAATTGGGCTTCTTTTGATCGGCTTGGACCGGAGAATAACGCATTGGGCGGGTAGACCAAATTTGGGCTGCTTTTAAAAAAATAAAAACCGCCCAATCAGCTGCTTTTTTCTTCGCTGTTATCTTAGTTATGTTATCTTAATATGCTCGAGCTAAAAGTATCACAGCAAAATAATGTGTAGTGCAGTCATCAACTTATTTTTCCTTAACGCAACCCTTTTTGTTCATTTTAACAGAGACTTGTCAATCAATACCATCTTTTATGTTGGTGAGATGTGATGACTCGTGAGTGATTGGGTTTGGCGCTGTAAACGGCTAAATTTAAATGTGCAGCTATATATTTACTCTTTCATTTTATTTAAGTTAAGTGATTCATGGCAAAGTGGCTTAAATATAAGTTACACGATAAAGAATCTAAGAGTAACTCAAATCTCACAACGTGGATTAAATGAATAGAAGACTTCTAAATGTAATTGTAACTGAAATAAGAGAACAGTTGAAGGATTTAATAAAAATCTAAACTGAACATGGGACTATACAATGCTGTCCTGCATCAGAACATCTTATAAACCGTCCAAACTCGTGTATACTTGACATTGACAGCTGCTGGACTTGAACAGTTCTGACTGAGCTGAGTTCTGCATTATGTTCTAAAATGTTTACTTCATGAAATACGTGCTGTAGTTCTGTCTGAAGATAAAGCACAAGAGAAAGGTAAGCGCATTGTTGTTAATTGTTATTATTATTTTAGCTGTCAGATTATCATACAGTATGTATCAATGAATAACACATGTTTGGCTGTTGTGGGTGTGAATTAACATTGCTTTCTGATCACTTTATTGTGCACTTTTTTGCACAAAATGAGCTTTTTCTTACTGTGGACATTGAAAATGATGCATGTGTTCCCCCGGGGGTTATCAGTTAATTTCTTGATTGCCATTTTGAAAAGGTTCCTGGTCATTTTAAGCATATTTTCTGACTGTCTGTAACGCATTTGCCCTGTTTTGATCCATGTTCCTGTGAAATGTATTTATCTTTATTACCTTTTTTCGTCGTTATTTTATTTTGAGGAGATAAAAGTGGTCCTTATCAACCTTGATTGACATGGTAATAAAATCATATCACATTATTTTGGCAGTTAAAATTTTGGGCTGGTTTTTGTTGAAGTGGGCGGGTTTTGCTGAGCTTTTGGGCTGGAAATCGTCAACCCGATCTGGCAACACTGGTTGACTGTGAATCTTTCCTTTGAAATCTGAGGCAAGTGCAACTCTGGCGTCCCCGGTGTTTGTGCTCAGCGTGTGATGGCGATTTAAATACAAATACAGATCTCCAAACGATCCACACATTTATCTAGGTTCCCCTTGAACTTGGTATAAAGATAATCTGTTCACCATCTTGACTGGAAAAACTGTTTTCATGGTCAGTTTTTCATTTATTATTTGCTAATGTTAGTGAATTGATTACAGTTCTTGTCCTATTAATGTTATTAATACGAGGAGCAGCTGGAAACAGTGACCTCTCCTGGTTGGAGATAGTATTAACATCTTAAAGTGAAAGCAGTCTTTAAATCACTTACTTTTAAAATGTTTTAAAATTGATCATTCGTGTCAAATATGATCATCCCTAGAATATACATGGCAGTATATTAATAATAATAACGTATAATAACCTATAAAATATGGCAGTGCATCAAAACGCAGTGCCATCAAAGAACACAGAATGTTTCACCCCCATATTTACACAAGGAGCAGGTGTAACAAACTAACATAACATTTTCATGAATTTCAAAGTTCACTCTATGTCAGAACGGCTTTATGAACGATTTACATAAAAGTTTGTTCTGCTCATGTTTCATTAATGAGGCCCATAGAGTCAAAGTGATTGTAGTGTAACCCTTATTTTCTGCTGTCTATGCTCCAGTCTCTTCCGCGTGGGTAACATAAATAAAACACGTGTTACCAGGGTGATAGTTTAACAGCAAGAACAGCCGAACACACACACAAACCCGATTGCTTGTTTTCTTTTTTTCCCCAAGCGCGCTCTACCTTAAAGGGGCAGGCGCCTGAAATATCTTTCCAACAAACATGTATAAAACTTTGCATGCCACATATGAAAATACATGGAAATCTACTAAATAGATTGATAAACATTTCTTTTTTTATATATAAACCATGTATTGACAATGTAAAATAAAATAATGAATTCAACATAAGGTAGCTACTAGAGTTGAGCCGGATACTCGGCTGAAACGAGTATCCGGTACGGATAAAGCACTTTTGCCGAGTACGAGTATCATACGAGTCAATATCTGTGCTCGGATTGAATAAACATTCTCATTGGGTAGCTGACTGTGTCTGCGTTCTGTGATAGGCTAGTCACAGCGCCCCTCCCCTACACACACAGATGTATTGTGTTGCTGTGTCCCGCTCTGCTCACTCACACACAGAACACTGAGAAGAGAACAGCGCGCGCTCTCTCTCTCTGTCTCTCCCTCAGTCACTCAGGTTCGCGGGTTTTTTCCGTTAACGTTTAGGGTTTCTTCAGCTTCAGGTTTGTTTTTTACTTTGGTTTGTAGTACTTATTAACCAGTAGAGTTTTAGTAAACGTAGCTTTGTTCAGACGTGGTGCTTGGTAGAATGCGACTCGCGTCTCTGCCTGTGGAGATTTTTGTTTTCTTTTTTAAACCGTCAGCTGACTCTAACCAGTTTTTTTTACTTCACGCACTGAGTGTCTGACACTTTCTTGCTGTATTTCATTTAAAAAAAAGGAAGTAGTGGTATAAAACTATATTACAAATTAATTAGCTACACACACACACTCTCTCTCCCGCTCTCTGCCGGTCATCTGAGTTTTTTTTTTTTTTTAACCATCTGCTGGTTCGAAGTAGTGGTATAAAAAAACTATATTACAAATTAATTCGCTACACACACACACACACTCTCTCTCTCTCCCTCTCTCTGCCGGTCATCAGAGTTTTTTGTTTTTTATAAACCGTCAGCTGGTTCTAACCAGTTTTTTTTACTTCACACGCACTGAGTGACACTTTCTTGCTGTATTTTATAAAAAAAATAAAGGTAGTTGTGGTATAAATAATATTACAAATTAAGCTACACACACAAACACACACACACACACACACACACACTCTCTCTCTCCCCCCTCTCTCTCTCATGTAAATAGTTTTCTAATCAGCAATAAATATAACAATTTCTGATCAACCCATATCAATTGCATGCTTAAAATAACATACCGGTTAAAGCCCCGCCCATTTCAAGACAACCCGACCCACTTCCGGGTTAGGCCCCGCCCAGTCCGAGTACAGATACAGATACAGATAATTCATATGGTTAACAGATACAGATACAGATATTGCTGTACTCGCTCATCCCTAGTAGCTACACAGCTAGGCAAAATGCAGATTCGATCTATGCAATGCAGGACCGTGTTAAAGCAGAGCTGGACCGCATGCAGAGCCTGGGTGTCATAACACCAGTCTCGGAGCCAGCAGACTGGGTTTTGTCCATGGTTGTGACACATAAAAAGGACAGACAAGAAATCAGACAGTGTATAAATCCTAAAGATCTCAACACTGCCTTAAAAGACCTCATCTCCCTATGCGCAGCATAGAGGAAGTAGCATCCCAGATGTTGGGGGCAACAGTATTTTCTGTGCTGGACGCAAAGAACCCTTTCTGGCAAATACGTCTTGACCGCAATTCTTCTATGATGGCTACGTTTAGCACCCCATTTGGACGCTATCGATTTCTTTGAATGTCTTTTGGCATAAACTCCGCAAGCGAAGTGTTTTAGCGCTCAATTGAGCAGCTGTTTTCAGGATACCCCTGTGCTATCTTAGTCAACGACATCATTGTTGGAGGTCATAATGTTGCAGAACATGATGCTAATTTGAGAAGCGTGCTGAATCGAGCACGTGAGGTCAAACTCAAATGAAACCCTGCCAAATGCAAATTCCGTCTGGACCAAGTCAGCTATGTAGGTCATAATATCACTAGCGAAGGCTTGAAGGCGGATCCTTCTAAAATAAAAGCAATCTCTGAGATGCCAGATCCCAAGGATGTTCCAGCATTGCAGCGATTCCTTGGAATGGTAAATTACCTGGGGAAGTATATTCCAAAATTTAGTGATGTAGCTGCACCTCTAAGGAAGCTGACACACAAAGAAACTGCATGGTGCTGGTACAAGCAGCACCAACAAGCATATAATAATCGTTTCGACAATCGTCGAAACAGACCACCAGCCCCTGGTGACCATTCTAAAGAAACCCATAGCCCCTGCACTATTACAAAGAATGATGCTCAGGTTACAGTGCTACGACATCACTCTGGTGTACAACAAGGGTAAAGACATGTATCTTACAGACATCCTATCTCGAGCTCCAAACACAAAAGACATTCCTCCAGATGCTGAAAATTGCACATTTGAGGTCATGTCCGTCATTTACATCTCTACTGATCGACTGGAGGAACTCAAACAAGCAAACAACGGAGGATGAGGTGCTATAGGCCATAGTTAGTGCCCCGCTCTGCGTCGATACTTTCCATACAGGGATGAACTAGCCGTGGAAGACGGAATAGTGATTAAAGGCCACAAAACTGTCATTCCTCGCTCATTACAGAGAGAATACATTGGCATAGTCCACGGAGGGCACCCTGGTTTGGATGCTACCAAACACAGAACAAGTGGTATCATTTTCTGGCCAACGATGACAGCTGATATCACAGCGGAACTCATCGCATGTTCAGATTGTAATAGCACCAAGCCACATCAGCAGAAAGAACCACTGAAACTGTACCCAGTTCCAGACATGCCTTGGTCTACAGTGGCAACAGATATGTTCGAGTGGCGTGTCCAAAACTACTTGGTGCTCGTGGACTCTGGTTGGTACGAGATTGACCTTCTCCGCGGAACGACATCTTCAGCTGTGATCGGGAAACTGAAGAGACATTTCTCTGTGCATGGCTTTCCACACACACTCATTTCTGATAATGCCAGACAGTACACAAGTCAACAATTCAAAGGCTTTGCCAAACAGTGGGACTTTATCCATGTCACCAGTAGTCCAGAATTCCCGCAGAGAAAGCGGTCTGCAATGCCAAACAGCTGATGGAGAAATCTCAGAGATGACACGGATGTATTCCTCAATCTCCCAAATTTGAGAAACATTCCTCGTGACTCGACGTTAGGTTCCCCGGTACAACGCCTGTTGTCACGACAGACACGATCAGCAATTCCCGTTAACTCTAAGCTGTTGGAACCAACTCCCAAACATGCGCAGATAGTTACTGCACAACTACTCCATAAGAGGATGACCCAGAAGCGATACTACGATGCCTCAAGTCATCCACTGCAACCACTGACAGAAGGACAAGTTGTCAGAATGCAAACCCCGAAAGGATACAACCACCGTGGCATAGTAAAGGAGGTGAACAAGGAGCCACGGTCTTACACTATCCAATGCAATGGGAGAACATACAGAAGGAACCGACGCCACATTTTCCCGTCGGAGAGCCCCCTCCTTCATGGTTTACCCCTGTGGACATTGACTATCAAAATACCATGACACAAACACAGGACTGTGTTTCCCATACATCACAAACACACAGTCAGGATCCACACCTACTGTCTTGCCAAAGCACACAGTATATTCCCCTACTAAGGTTGGTAGTACACAATACATAACACGTTCAGGTCGTATTTGCAAGCCTAACCCAAGATATGAACAGTGAGTTTTACTAATGGTAGATTTAGTGGTACTTTCGTTATTATTTGAATACATGCTGAAAGTGTTTATTTTGGCAATTTCTATATTTTCAGCTAGGTTTAGCTGGTTTAGAGGTTTCAGCTAAAGGAAAGGGATGTAGATCACTATGATCTTTTCAGAAATACAATGTGATTTGTGTATTCTAAAGTGTTGCACTTTAATGGGTGCTGGGTTCTTTAAGAGCGGCCTCACCCTCTCATTGGATGTACATATTCACAAGGAGCACACACGAGCGTGGACGCGGTGTGTGATGTAGCGTGTTTGTAACACGAGCTCTGTTAATAAAGTATAACGTTCACATGTGGTCGTCACGGTGTTAATTATTACTAAGACGCACCACACAACACCTGGCTAGATGTGAACTTTGAATTGGAACAGTACTTGGGCGATGACTGATAACGTTTCAAAAGTCCACAAGTCCACAAGAACGCATATTGAGAAAGGGCTTTAGCATATTGTGCTTCAATGTGAAATGTGTTGTTGTTGTTTTTAATACAAGCTTCGGAGCTTCCGTGTTGAACGTAACATCACTAGCATTTTCCGAGATACTGCACCTTTAAAACGCCAGACAAACTGAAACCTTTTAGTGAAGCTTCAGTCATTTAGAGCTGCACTGAAGTTAACTGGACAGTTTATAAGTGGTGAACAGCTTTGAATTCAAGATTGAAGAAAAACCTGGAGAGCAAGTTCTTGCAAAATGGCTCTGAATCAGCAACCACCATTTATCAACCCAGTAAGTGACTTGAATTATAAACGACTGTCACTGCAGTATTCTTTCTTAATTTTTTGTTGGGGGTGCTAAACTGTGCTTAACAGTTCAGAGGGGGTGCTAAAAAACGAATTAAATTGAGAGAAAGCAATGAACGCCTATAATTTATCTATCAGTTTTTATATACAGCAGCTTCGAAAAAGGCATATTTTAGTTAAAAATTTGGTATTAAACTTCTCATATGTCACTGTTATAATAACTTCTAATGCCAACTGACAAATATGACACTTACAAAGTAATATAAGCCTATTTTATGAACGAATATAGAAAAGAGAGAAAGTTTGGATCTTTTCTTTTTTCAATTCAATAAAAACAATAAATGTACAATTCATAAAATACCCCCCCGTGCTGATTTGCATGGTATCATGTGTAGATGATAGCCAGAGATAAGCATCAAAAATTGTCAATATTAAGAGGATTTAGCATATCAAATTATCGTAGGCCTGTTACATTCTTATATTATTAGGCCTATTATTCTTATTAGATTTCTATTATTATTAAATTACATTGCTCCGTGATCACCGCATGATGCGCTGTGAGGATAGTAAAATAGGCTTAGCTTAAATTAGCCTACTCCTCATCAAAAAGTTTTTTTTTAAAACAGGTCTATTCATTTAAACAACGATAGGTATATATTTAAAATTGTTACAACTGCAGTCATCAATGAAAATTCAGAGCAGCTTTATTTCAAGAACTGATTTACAAAAATAACCTGTTTAACGCCGAAATACGTGTTCACTTCTAATGTTTTATACTAGCCACAATAGAAATAAGGGAACTATTTAAGACAGTTATATACCGTTATCAGCATATGTTAAAGTAGATTTATCTCTCTTTGTCTTAGAAAGAATATGCGCCGTTAATGCAGCATTAGCCATTCGTTTTTTTACTTTTACTTTCTCTTCACCGTCTTGTGCAAAGTTTGCGCATTGCTTGCTTGAGTTGTTTATTGTTTCTAGGCAGTGGCGGAGCTAGAGGTTTATACATGGGGTGGTCAGGGGGTCCATGGACCATGACAGAAATCAGTGTATAACTCCAACCTGGCATAAAAAGCATGAATAAATCCTACAATTGCTGATTACTTCACATTACCACACATTAGCTATACATTCCTACCCTAACTTCTAATGTTAGTCTATTTAAACGTATTTCTCTTAATTCTATCACCTCATTAACCAGTAGCTGGAGCAGCCTGGAGTGAGAATAATTCATGAATAATTAACAAGCCTGTGATTAACACTACCAGTCAAACGTTTTAGAACAGAAAGCTTTGTCATGTTTTTTAATTCTCTTCTGTTCACCAAGCCTGCATTTTTTTTATCCAAAATACAGCAAAAGCAGTAATATTGTGAAATATTTTAACTATTTAAAATAACATTATATGAATATATTTTAAAATGTAATTTATTCATGTGATTTTAAAGCTTAATTATTTGCTTTTTTGCTCAAAAAACATTTATAATAAATATTATTATTATTATTATTATTGAAAACAGTCAAGTAGATATTTTTCAGATTTCAAGAACAGCATTTATCTGAAATAGAAATCTTAGAAATCTTTTGTAACATTATAAATATATGTATCATTACTTTTGATCTATTTAAATCATCCTTGCTAAAAAAAGTATTAATTTCCAAAATACCACCCCCCCAAATAAAAAATAAATACAATTATAATTACACTAACTGCAAGCTTTAAAAAAAACTTATTTCAGATAAATGCCAATCTTTTGATCTTTGTATTCATTAAAATAATCCTGATCACAATGACACATTCGTGCAGCCAAGGCACAGAAGGAAAACACTCTAAACAAAAATGTTATGTACAAAATAATGCAGCGCAATTTGTTCCACGGTGTTTAACTGCTGTGCAGTATTTGTTTCATTTCTAAAAAATAAAATAAAATAATGTAACGGCTCTAATAATAATAAAAAATTGCTCCTGACGCAGCGTAGCTCGCTCACAAAGCTCCCGAGGCGGCGGTGTCCGCTCACAGAGCGGAAGGGGTGGCGAGCCTCCCAACTCCGCTATATTTCTGGGCGGAAGAGACTGAGAGAAGTGCTCGCTGGAGACCGCTGCGCTCTTGAACACTGGCAGGGTTAGCAGACTGATCTCCTGAGGGCACTGAGGAGAGACGGGCACCGTGTGATGCGGTGTACACCGCTCTTTCCCAGAAGGGCCGGCCCTCAAAAGCCCTGGGCCATTGGCATCACCACGTTCTTTTAAGCCTCCTTGTCATTACGTCACCCGCCCATGACGTCTTGCCCATCGTTTGTACTGATTACACATATGATTCAGAGCATGGTATCGCTGAAGGCGTTCCCCTAGTGTTCGACGCAGCTCGAGTTCCAAGAGGGGAACGAAAATTAAGATAACTTAGTATTTCACATTTGTACGAGAATACTTAATGAATGAACCTCCTTACAGTCCACCACTAATTATTTTGAAAATGAAAGTAACAATATCTATTGTCAGAATATTAACAAATTGTTGCTAACTATATCAGAGGCTGCATCTGAAGGACTCAGGCCGGTCCCACAGAGCACTTCTCAGCTGTGACAGCTGCCACTGAACATTGAGCTGTACAATCCCCTATTTTTTATTGTATTAGTTATTTTTTTGCTTGCCTAAAAAGTTTGGGTTGAAAATCTGTCTACATATGAAATGATCATCATGGTCAAGACAATAAACTTTATAAAGTTGCACCTTTGTAAGATATCAGTCAGCATTTGAACTTTGTGTGTGTGTGTGTGTGTGTGTGTGTGTGTGTGTGTGTGTGTGTGTGTGTGGGCATGTGTATGTGGTTTATGAGGACACAAATTTGTATAATGACATGGGTATGACAGGTATTACAAGGAGAAGGTGATTTATGAGAAAATTTTCAGTGTCCCCATAATTTAAAACGCTTATAAATCATACAGAGTGAGTTTTTTTGAGGGAAAATAGAAATGCACCGTCTCCTGTGAGGGCTAAGTTTAGGTGTAGGGTAGGTGTAGGGCAATAGCACATACAGCTTGTACAGTATAAAAACCATTACGCCTATGGAGAGTCCCCGTAAACCATAAAAACCAACATGTGTGTGTGTGATGACACTAGATGACACTAGCGCAGAAACTGCCCACCCTAGCTGTAAGCTTAAAATAATATTTAATATATGTGGCATTTGAACTGTATATGTATATATCTGGCATCAACTGGCATTTAAAGTATATTGTCTTTTTAATACAAAAATGTATTTTAATGAATATCAGGAGCTTTAATCAGTGCACGTATTTTGTCTATTCGTTGAGGCCTTGATCATACTTCAAATTTCATTTCTCTTAATCACAATATGAATCGACCCATCAGCCCATTTCTAATTACTTCAAGAGTAAGCAGACCTGCCTTAAAGTCCTTTAAGTTCTGGATGGCACAGACAGCTTGGCTGTTCTCCTTAAGGAACAGTTCACCCAAAATACTCATAATTATTGACTCACCCCCAAACCATACAAGATGTATAGGTCTTTCGTTGGTTTTGGAGGAAAACATTGCAGGATTTTTCTCCATCTAAGGCAAAGAATGGGACTCAGTGCTGACAAACAAGAGTCATCTCTAGCAAAACAATCAGTCATTTTCAGAAGACAAAATAATATATACTATGAATGAATGAATGAATGCAGTAATTAATTCAATATTATACTTTTAACTTTGTCCAGCTATGTGATGCTCGTTCCCAGTTTACGTTACTTTAGAGGCTAAACTATCTCCCATTTGTAGTCAAAAAGTTTTTATTTTTATGTTATTTTTTTAACAATTTGTGACACATATAATGCAACTTAATTTAAAACATACTTGAGTGGATTTTGAACAGGTGTGTAGACCCATAAAAAACATTGTTTTTGAACTTCATTTTTGAAGACATGGCACAGCTCTTTCCATCCAGTGTGTGAATGACTGAAGTTATGCAATCCACAAAAAAAAAAACTCTGGAATTGTTACCATTTTTATTAATAATGGCTGAATAAAACGATTGCAAATAAATATGAGGATGAACAAGCACTAATTTTTTGGGATGTGTGGTATGAATATCTTTCACACAGCTTGTCCCATTCAGTTGTATGGTTAAGGGAGGACTACATGATGGGATGATAATTACTGTATGTGGACGGGTTTGGCCGAATGCAGACAGGTGAGTTATATTCTTTATTTTGTCAAACTAAATAATGATGACAAATTTTTCATTTTCAGGTGAACTTTGCTTAAAATATAACTGTTAAGTTTTAATGCACTGTAAAAAATTTAAATAAAATAAAAAAAAGTGAGATTTTCCGTGAAATACTAGCAGATGTAATTTCCATTTAACTTAAATTTACAGTAAGTATCAGTATTTCATGAACTGTTATAATGTTAATATTACAAACTACTGAAGTTCTAAAATCTGTATTGTGCCTTTGTAATACACCGACAACAGCCAAAAACACAGATGGAAATCAGAAACCCACATGATGAATTAAAGTTTATCACAAGTAGCTTTTCCGCAAACTCCACAGTCTTACTGTATATACACAAATACAAAAACACAATGAGAACACATGACACTACAAAACATGCCATAAACATTCATTTTAACATAAGATGTAACAACACTCAAATGTACATAACCAATAAAAAAAAGTATATACATTTTTTTTCAATTAAATACCATCAAATGTGAAATGCCACACAGCTCAAGGAATTTTCGTAAAGTAATTTAACTGTAAAAATCTTGTTTTTTTCACTTCCACAAACTGTAATATTATCAGTATCTTATTGAAATGTCCCATTACATCTATTACAGTTTTTCCACTGTTTAGTGTAAGGGAACTTACCGTTGACCAGTCAACAGTTTTTTTTATTATTTATTGATATGTAGTCTTTTACTGTTAATTTTCGCACATATATTACAGCTGTTACAGCTGTTATTCTCCACCTCTCTATTCCAGATTCAACGTGAACCTCCAGCATGGGGCTGATGATGTTGTTCTGCATGTTAACCCTCGCTATCAGACGTACTTGCTTGGCGTTGGGTCCGTTGTGCACAACACCTTACAGAAAGGGACGTGGGGCTCGGTGGAACGCAAGTTTGAAAACCCCTTCCCCAAAGGAGAGATGTTTTCTTTGCAGATCCTTGTCACGAAGGATTCTTACAAGGTGATTTTTTTTAAACCTTTTTTCAGGTATGGAAAAATAACATTTCCATCAACTTCTACTAAATGCCCTTTTTATTGTAGCAGCGTAATGACAATGTCTTTGGCCTTTAGATACTTGCCAATGGGAAACTCTTCTCGGAGTACAAGCACCGCATGCCGTTCTTAGATGTGGATCGCATCTGCGTGGTTGGAATGGTGGAACTGAGTTTAGTTACATTCCACTATCTTGGGGTAAGAAAAAACAAATGCATCAAAAATTGCTAATATTTTCTCAGCAAATACGTCCAATTCAAATACACAAATATGATATATTTTTTCATAAATTAAAAGTTTTTTTAATTTGGAAATACTAAACTACATGCATCAATTAAAAGTCATTTGAAAATACTAAACTACATTCAAAATTATTTATTATGTGTCTGAGAAAGTAAAGTGTGTGTGAATAGAAGAGCTGAGCATGCAACAAGCACAAATATGTATGATCTAAAACAACATGTAGAAAAGTACAATATGCACCAAACTAATTTTATTCTTAGTATTTAGTGATAGCCTCAAACGTGGGATATTTTCACTGGCTATTTCAAGCAGATGTTATTGTTGGTTTATACAGCAGCTGTTTGCACATAGCTTGCCACATGTCCTTTAAACAACTGAAGATGATTTAGGGCTATTGTATTGGTTGGGATATTGATATAGGAAATGTTTCCCGCTTTAAACTGGTATAAAATGTCATACTGAGTTCAGCTGGTATTAATGTACACTGTGGCAAGGCTAATAGGAAGAAGGTAGACAAATGAGCTCAAATTAGCTGACACCCTAATTTCCTTCGAAAGCTAGAATGTAAATTCACAAGTTCAGCTATTTACTAATTGCTCCATTCTTCTGTCCTATAATTGCATTAAGTGATCAATATCTGGCAGTGTATTTTACCACAGGCCATTTTACCTTAAAGTGAAACTGAAAATTCAGTAATAATTTAACCACTTAGTTGTTCTAGAAAATATCCAAAAGTATCAGAGAATAAATCCATATTTTAAATGTTAAGAAAATTAATTAATTAATTATTTAATTTAATGTTTTTGGAAAATTGCACAGTAGAGTAATCCCTATCATATGCCTTCAGAACGCTTGAAATTATTTGTATTTATGTTATCATATTATAATTTCATTTAATCATTTAATTTCACATGATATTCTCTGAGACTTGAAAAAAATAAGATTAAAGTTTGTCAATATTCACTGCCATTATATGAATGGACTTTTTTTTGTCTGAAAATGAAAGATCACAATATTGCACAGACAATCTAATACTCTAAAAGTGTTAAAGTCGTTTGGATTTAATGAAGTATCTGTACACCAAATGACTTGTGCTGTCTTGTGAATGTCACCAGATCTGCCACTCACTGCAGGGAATATATAGTCTATGATATATGTAATGCATAATTGTATTGGCTTTATTTAAACTCTCTTTCATCAGCTAAACTCTAAATGTGTTCCTGTCCTAAATATCTTCATTTACAGCCCCATCATGCTGCATTTCCAGGAACCTTGGTGAGTTATTTTACATCTTTGGCAGATAAACAATCTCCATACATCTCTTATGAGACATGATGATGATCTAGAGTGTTTGTGTAAACATTGTATCAATCTGTAGCAAACACTGTAGCAATTGTATCACATATTCGGTAGGTAATCTTCTTACCTGGGTCAGACTTTCTAGTGATTCAAGATAATTTGAGAAATTGCTTATTTTGATCAGTTTTATGTAGAGCATGTCCATGATGTTGAATATTATAAAACAAGTGTGGTTTAATATTTTCAGTAAATACTGATTGAATAAAAAAAATTATTATGGCATTTTTTTTAAAGCTTGACAATTGACTAAATAGTTAATATATACAATAATACATTGCAATAAATGATTACTTTGACTAACAATCAGACAGTCCCATACAAATCCATCATCTATGGCGGAGTACCGCCTGGAAAAAGCATCATAATCCAAGGAGACATCAGCAAACAAGGAAAAAGGTTTGTCACTTCAGATGTAAAATATTCTCTAATACTATTACAATGTCACATCCTCTTGATCAATAAAGCTGAGATTGTCTTTTTTTTATATATATATATATATAATTTCCTCTCCTGTTCTTTCACCAACAGAGTAGAGTTTAGTCTACGGCACAAAACTGGAATTGCGTTTTACTGCAGTCTTTGTTTTGATGAGAAGGTGGTTGTGTGCAAAAGCTTTGAGGATGGACAATGGGGAAATGAGGAGAAATATGGACTCAAGCTATTTGAGACAGGGAAATCTTTTCAGGTAATCATACATACGTCTTTATGATTGCCCTACATGCCCTTTTTGTTCAAGTGGACAATGACTATAAGTACTGTTTTACTTAACACTATTTCATTGATATCATAGCACCTAATATCTATGTTGTTATTTCATTTTATGTTTTGGGGGAAAATATTATTTTATACTGTACAAATTAATGTATAAAAGGCATAATTAATGTCCCAGACAGCAAGCAACAATGCTAATTGCATTAATTTAACATTATGCTACTCTTTTGCATCCTCAACAATGTTGAAATATCAATAAATAAATCAGTGGTAAAGTCATTGCATCAACTTTTCAAATTAATGTTGTTTATGATAAAAATATCTTTCTTAAGGAACAAAAATATTGAATGTCACGAGTCAGTTGTCAACTGGCATACAAAGAATATAACATGGCCAAAATTAGAATTATCATTTTTATATAATTTAAGTACGTTTAGTAAACGATTAATGCTTCAGTATCTCTTACAACTAAAGGGTGAAGCAGTTAAAAACGCCGCCATGGTTTGAAAATGTGCCACTAACGTTTTACATGAATAAATACTTGCATGATCTTGTGGACATCAACTATAAAACAATGCTAGTTAATTGTCACAGTCTCCATCCATGTCTGATGTCAGCTTTCATCAGAATATCAATGCTGATCCAACACTGAAATGTCAGTCTCATGATGACGGTGTGGATGAAAACTGCATCATCCTGAGGACGTGTATACAAACTCAAAACATACATGTATTTTCTTTCTCCGTTTAGTTATAAATGAACCATGCTGTCACCATGGGCGTAAATTTCATTTAACAGTAGGAGGGGACAATAAATATAAAATTTCTCATGAGGAATTTTTGAAGGGGACACAAATAATAGTCAAATTGTACTTATAAAGATATGTCCCCACAGTGAAAAACTTTGCTTCTATCATTATTATTGTAGCACGGAGACTGCGTCATTATGGTTATTTTCAAAGTTTTTCTCAAGTTCAATGACAAAGCAGATCAGCACATTTCAAACAGCCACAAACCAAGGATAAGAAATAAAATCCCTTTTATTTCATCCATGCTGACGATTGTAATGATGCCAGGTTGTTTACCTCAGCTTAGAGCGCTCTGCTCGTGCTGCTTCTCAGAATGTTTGGTCGCTATAGCAACCAGTTGTAGTGGAACACTGTAGGTCCGAAACAGAGCAGAACCGAACTGAACCGAACCGAGCTGGTACCAGTCAGTGGAAAACCCCCAGAAGTTGCAGTGCACTATGCAACAAGCTATTGTAAACAAGTTAACGTTAACTAGATAAGTAATATTTTAATCGCTAATATAGCAGATTCTTGGAAAATTACATCGGTAACGTTAATCAGCATTTTTGCCGCAACTAATTTATGAATGAGTCTGCTGCATCAACTACATTAAAGAGAATCGCTTTATTTAAAGTGAATAAAGTACCCTACTTACTGGAGTTGAACATTCACTGAGCCGCAGCCACACACCTGACTCGTGTGTGGAGTAGGTGAGATGAACTGGGAAAGCAGGCAGTGGGCCAAACCACTGTGAGGAAGGGGGGGGGGGGGGGGGGGGGAACTCAACTGTTTCGAAAAGCACTTTTTGCGTTGTTTTTTTTTCTACTTAAATTATTGTAGGTATACATGCATGTATTTTTCACAATAGAGAGTGTGATTTTTTTAAATATTTTTTTTGGGGGGGACAACCCTCGGATGGGGGGGGACATGTCCCCTCCGTCCCCCCCGGGATTTACGCCCATGGCTGTCACACTCACACTTAATTCTTTGCATTTGAGTTGATGTTTCCAATACATCTGAGTAAAATCTGTTTGGTTTGTTTGTTCTATTATTTATTTGTAACTTGTGCTTTTCAGGTCACCATTTGTAGCAGTCCTGATGACTATGAGGTGTTTTTCAATGGTGAAAAAGCTCACACTTACAGCCATCGTTTCACTAAACTGGAGGAGATTGATGTTCTGGAAGTTAGTGGAGACGTGCAGCTGAGCTTTGTGCAGCCTTGACAAGGATTCGTTTTGGTCTAAGAGGAAAATGTTCAAAACCTGCATAAATGAAAGAAAAACATGCAATAATAAGTGTACTCATATTTTATTTGCATACATATTAATCTGATACCCATGTGATTTCCAATAGACCGAACATAATATTTTAAGGAAGAGTTTATACAGTTCATGCTGCCTTAAAGTTTATGTTTAGACTACTTGTAATGTGCAGTTGAATTAAATGAAAACTGTATTTACGTTTGTTTCTATGTTTTAAGTTGTGATAGCTAATTCTAATCATTTTTACAGTGAATAATGAACTAAATTCTTAGGGTGGGTCCAAATATTCCTACAAACACAATTTATTAGATTGCACAATAAAAATAATACCTGTGTGAAACAACAGAGATGTTAAACATGACTAACATTTATTTATACATTTGTATCCCTCCTTTCTTATTTTGAATGTCTCTGATCCACCCACATATATAAATCAAACAAACATTCAACAGAAATGCTCCTGGCCACTAGGGGACAGTGTAGGGCTCTAAATGCCATGGAAGAACTATCTCTATTAAGCTTGCTGCACACTAGACGATTTTAAAACCATGGGAGACCACAAACAAGAAGACAGTTTTTAGCCTTAATATTAGATAATGCACCGTGTCACAAAGCTCAAATCATCTCAGACTGGTTTCTTGAACATGACAATGAGTTCACTTTACTCAAATAACCTCCACAGTCACCAGATCTCAATCCAATAGAGCACCTTTGGGATGTGGAGGAACGAGAGATTCTCATCATGGATGTGCAGATGACAAATCTGCAGCAACTGTGTGATGCTATCATGACAATATGACCAACATCTCTGAGGAATGTTTCCAACACCTTGTTGAATCTATGCCACGATTATAGATTTTGTTGGTATGATTATAGTCTAAAGAATAATCACGGTTTAACGATTATTACGATTATTATGCATTTATTAATTTAACAACATAAAATCACATAAACACTCTTTAGATTTTAAAGGGTTATTTATTGCTGCCTTTTGAAACAGAAATAACACAGTAACCAATAATACAGCTCAAAATAATTATACTAAAGAAAAAAAAGTCAATCTCTCCTATTGGGATTAAAAAGGTGACATCTGTTCTGTAAACATCTGTGTAAGTATTTATCTTTTGAAAATAACAAATGGAAATAGATCACAAATGTATTTGGTGTTTTCATTTTGTTTATTCTTTCTACATTTATTTTTGACCTGAGGTACAGAACTTGGAAAGATGGTGAATATGTATTTTTTTTTATTTTACTTATGAATAATACTATAACAGGGATGATAAATCACAATGTTAAGTAAGTATTATTAATATAAGACTAATATTAACTGTATTTATCCCACAGAGGACACTGTTACTAATGAGGGGAATAAACTAAACTATTATTGTAATCAACTGGCATCCATACTTATTCATTTTAATAATTTTTATTCATCTGATTTTAAATATGGTCTGAGAAAATCATGTCTATTATTTTGGTTTATGGACAGAAACTTGTTGTCAACGCTGCCCAGACTTTCATTAATAAAATAGTTTAGATACTGGATCGCTACATTATATTAAAAAGCAGAGAGGGGGTAAAATTACATAAATATAATAGATATAAAGAGCACATAAGAATATATCTTTTGTATTTTTGTTTGATTGAGTTGATTATCAATTTGGATCCAAATATGAGTTTCTTCTTTTTTAATTATTTGGATGTATTTAGCAATTTCAATCTTGTACCAAATAATTGTGCCCCCTGAATCTCTCCCGTGTGTAATTTTTGCATGTTTTTGGGATGATATGGATATTTCACGATATCCTGGAGGGCAAAGACTGACCTCATCAGTTCTGCGCCACGTTTCCTGTAGTATTATTATGTCTATGTCTAAAACACTCTTCTTAAAATCCAGGGTTTTGGTTCCTGAATCCTCCACCTGTAGCTGGTGTGTGGTGAGCGCATACACTTGATTGGCTCTATGACTCTCTCCTCTCCACCTGTAGCTGGTGTGTGGTGAGCGCAGACACTTGATTGTCTCTATGCCTCTCTCTCTTCTCTCCACCTGTAGCTGTGTGTGGTGAGCGCATACACTTGATTGTCTCTATGGTAGCTGGTGTGTGGTGAGCGCATGTGTGTGGTGAGTACACTTGATTGTCTCTATGACTCTCTCTTCTCTCCACCTGTAGATACAGCTGGTGTGTGACACTTGATTGTCTCTATGATGACTCTCTCTCTCTCTCCACCTGCTAGCGCATACACTTGATTGGCTCTATCACTCTTTCTCTCCTCTCCACCTGTAGCTGGTGAGAGCATACACTTGATTGTCTCTATGTCTCTCTCTCCCTCTCCACCTGTAGCTGGTGTGTGGTGAGCGCATACACTTGATTGTCTCTATGACTCTCTCTCCTCTCCACCTGTAGCTGGTGTGTGGTGAGAGCATACACTTGATTGTCTCTATGACTCTCTCTCCTCTCCACCTGTAGCTGGTGTGTGGTGAGCGCATACACTTGATTGGCTCTATGTCTCTCTCTCCTCTCCACCTGTAGCTGGTGTGTGGTGAGCGCATACACTTGATTGGCTCTATGACTCTCTCTCCTCTCCACCTGTAGCTGGTGTGTGGTGAGAGCATACACTTGATTGTCTCTATGACTCTCTCTCCTCTCCACCTGTAGCTGGTGTGTGGTGAGAGCATACACTTGATTGTCTCTATGACTCTCTCTCCTCTCCACCTGTAGCTGGTGTGTGGTGAGCGCATACACTTGATTGTCTCTATGACTCTCTCTCCTCTCCACCTGTAGCTGGTGTGTGGTGAGAGCATACACTTGATTGTCTCTATGACTCTCTCTCCTCTCCACCTGTAGCTGGTGTGTGGTGAGCGCATACACTTGATTGTCTCTATGACTCTCTCTCCTCCCACCTGTAGCTGGTGTGTGGTGAGAGCATACACTTGATTGACTCTATGACTCTCTCTCCTCTCCACCTGTAGCTGGTGTGTGGTGAGAGCATACACTTGATTGTCTCTATGCCTCTCTCTCTCCTCTCCACCTGTAGCTGGTGTGTGGTGAGCGCATACACTTGATTGGCTCTATGACTCTCTCTCCTCTCCACCTGTAGCTGGTGTGTGGTGAGCGCATACACTTGATTGTCTCTATGACTCTCTCTCCTCTCCACCTGTAGCTGGTGTGTGGTGAGCGCATACACTTGATTGGCTCTATGACTCTCTCTCCTCTCCACCTGTAGCTGGTGTGTGGTGAGTGCATACACTTGATTGTCTCTATGACTCTCTCTCCTCTCCACCTGTAGCTGGTGTGTGGTGAGCGCATACACTTGATTGTCTCTATGACTCTCTCTCCTCTCCACCTGTAGCTGGTGTGTGGTGAGCGCATACACCTGATTGTCTCTATGACTCTCTCTCCTCCACCTGTAGCTCATACACTTGATTGACTCTATGTCTCTCTCCTCTCCACCTGTAGCTGGTGTGTGGTGAGAGCATACACTTGATTGTCTCTATGACCTCTCTCTTCTCTCCACCTGTAGCTGGTGTGTGGTGAGCGCATACACTTGATTGTCTCTATGACTCTCTCTCCTCTCCACCTGTAGCTGGTGTGTGGTAGCGCATACACTTGATTGTCTCTATGACTCTCTCTCCTCTCCACCTGTAGCTGGTGTGTGGTGAGCGTATACACTTGATTGGCTCTATGACTCTCTCTCCTCTCCACCTGTAGCTGGTGTGTGGTGAGTGCATACACTTGATTGTCTCTATGACTCTCTCTCTCTCCACCTGTAGCTGGTGTGTGGTGAGCGCATCTTGATTGTCCATGACCTCTCTCCTCTCCACCAGTAGGTGTGTGGTGAGCTACACTTGGTCTCTATGACTCTCTCTTCTCTCCACCTGTAGCTGTGTGTGGTGAGAGCATACACTTGATTGTCTCTATGACTCTCTCTTCTCTCCACCTGTAGCTGGTGTGTGGTGAGCGCATACACTTGATTGGCTCTATCACTCTTTCTCTCCTCTCCACCTGTAGCTGGTGTGTGGTGAGAGCATACACTTGATTGTCTCTATGTCTCTCTCTCTCTCCTCTCCACCTGTAGCTGGTGTGTGGTGAGAGCATACACTTGATTGTCTCTATGACTCTCTCTCTCCTCTCCACCTGTAGCTGGTGTGTGGTGAGCGCATACACTTGATTGACTCTATGACTCTCTCTCCTCTCCACCTGTAGCTGGTGTGTGGTGAGCGCATACACTTGATTGGCTCTATGACTCTCTCTCCTCTCCACCTGTAGCTGGTGTGTGGTGAGCGCATACACTTGATTGGCTCTATGACTCTCTCTCTCCTCTTCACCTGTAGCTGGTGTGTGGTGAGAGCATACACTTGATTGTCTCTATGACTCTCTCTCTCCTCTCCACCTGTAGCTGGTGTGTGGTGAGCGCATACACTTGATTGACTCTATGACTCTCTCTCCTCTCCACCTGTAGCTGGTGTGTGGTGAGCGCATACACTTGATTGGCTCTATGACTCTCTCTCTCCTCTTCACCTGTAGCTGGTGTGTGGTGAGAGCATACACTTGATTGACTCTATGACTCTCTCTCCTCTCCACCTGTAGCTGGTGTGTGGTGAGTGCATACACTTGATTGACTCTATGACTCTCTCTTCTCTCCACCTGTAGCTGGTGTGTGGTGAGAGCATACACTTGATTGTTTCTATGGTCAGGGTATATTCTGGCAAACCGTTTGCCAACTACGTCTAGCAATCGGCAAAGCAAACTGTGGTACACCCCATTTACCAACACGCGATGGGTAACTCGCAAAGCACAATGTTATTTTCTGTTTTCCCAGCACGGTACCATAGAACGGCATAAAGCAAGAGGGTTAAGAAGTAAGAGGCGGGGCACCAGTTAAAAAATGTCAAAGTTAGAGTTCACGCAAACAGGTATTAATAGACAAGTTTTAGTCAAATATTGATTGTTTATAGCTGAATTATTAGAACGCAATTATATTTGGAACATTAGAATATAGCTATTAATCCAATAAAGAATTCAACGATATAAGATATAGTGGCATGACAACCCCATTCTTGTGTTATCTTAATAAAATATCGAATTTCTAATATATTTAAGTGCACACCACCAGTGTAATGTAATTGTACAGTCCATAGATTTAAACCTAATAGTGGTTCTCAAACTGGTGATCATGAGCCACACTTGACATGTTATGAACTATATAATTTTTAATAAGCCTATCATCAGATAAATAAGACTTCGACCAACAGAATATCAATGCATAGCGCATTATATTGTATTATTTCATTAATGTTTTTTAAGTTTTAAATAGTTTTGTTTCATTAATTTTCTGTGGGAGGGGGCACGTGTGTGTGTGGAGGGGTGGAGGGGGGAAGGGGGGAAGGGGTCTGTTTACCACCAGTAGCCAACAGCAAGTTCTTTACTTACATACATTTATAAGCAAAACTTTTTCAAGACGCTTTTTTGACTGTCAATATAGTTTTAATAACAGCATGTGATTTGTTCCAATTGTGTCCGTGCTTTTCTGGTCCATGGTGACTATACTGAAAGTTATCAGACATAAAGTTATACAAAAATTACATATTTTTTAAGTTTTTGTCTTTTCCTCACTCAGAGTTGCTCTCAGATCCATAGAAGACTCCTACGTAGAAGCTTTAAGAATACGAAACATTTGCACTAGATGGTAGGCATAGGCTACAGTGTGTATGGTTACTGTTTTAGAATATAGTAATGTAAAATGACATGTAAAAATTAATTTTAAAAGTTCTTTAAATCGGATAAATAAGTGAATATACATTTACAAACATATGCCAACGTATTGTAAATGTCTAGGTCGTTTGTGGTCAAAATGTAATTTATATAATCATTTAAGAAATAATGCAGTCCAAGTGTCAGGAATGAGACCGGAATCCAACAGCAGGTGAAAAATAAAATTTATTTATACAACGAAAACCAAAAACTCAGTCCCAAAAATCAACCAGCTGGCATTCACCGATGGCGAGAAGTTCACTTCCACGGCGTGCCGAACAGAGACCGGCTTCAGCCGAGCCGGCGGGGCAGAGAGGCGGCGAGAAGGCAATAAACAGCCGCCGCTGAGATCCAGGAGAAGCGCTGGATGCGAGCAGAGATGAGCGGGAGGGATGCCGTGAAGAGACGAGCACACGAACAGTGAAAAACCAGGGCAGAGAGCCGACCAGAGTCCTATAGAGGCAGGTGAGTGTATAAAAGAAAGGATGCAAAAATAGTAACGCCAGACCGACAGGACTAGAAAAATAAAGCAAAACGAAGTCAGCTAACACAACAGCAGAAAGATAATCGGAGCTGCAGAACAAATGCTTACGGACTGACAAAAAAAACCGCAGACACAAGGGCATTTTGAAAACTGGAGATAATGAGGATAGAATAGAGTGCAGGTGGGAAGGGAGAATTAGCAAATAGAATAACAAGGTGGGCGGAGCAAGACCGTGATGACAGCGGAGCACATGGCGAGCTGTCAAAACAAAAAGCCATGTGCTCCAGAACAACAAAAGCAAGACAGCCCCCACCGAGATCGTGACACCAAGGGCTGTATGGTCATAATAAACAATGGTATAGCTATTATTTCAGTCAAATGCTTTACCAAAGTATTGACGTAAAACGACCTCTAAGCGGCGTACTGGCGCTATCGCACGTCAAATGGATGTAATGTGACGCAAGGCGGTTATTTTTGCTTAAATTGTCGCGGTTTCTTGTCGCGGTCCTGCAGCAAGTTAAAGATGTCTTTGGCTTTGGGAACAACAACCTATACACTCAGAAGGGGCAGTTTGTCTGCAGTACTTCGAGAGGATGACATTACAGTGGACAACTTGGCGAGAATTTTTAAGGTTTGTTCTCGTTAAACTGTTTTAATCTTTGATATTAAAAGACCCCCCCCCGGAATTCTCCGGGCTCAAAATTTAGTTTGTCCAGTCCTCATAGAAAAAGTAATAATTTTCGAATATTTTAAGTGTAAAATAAATAGTGAAATATAAATGACTATTTTTATGTACAGGTTTAAGATGTTTTATTGGCTAAATGCTGAGAATAATAGCCTGAGTTTAAAAATCAAAATCCAGTAGTCATATAGGACTGGAAAACTAACCAACTCTTGTTGGTTAAAAGTATGGATTAAATTCATTATGCTTATTGTGTTGTAGGCCTATTCTGATATTGTTCTGTTCCCTTGATTTCTCTGTAGGTATCTCAGTCAAGTGTTTACTTGATCAATGATCAAGGAGTTTCAATTTTCCCAGCTTCATCTGGATTCTTTAGTTGTGTGGATCTCATGAATGATGGGGGTACCTTCCAGGTGATGGGTGATGAAATGTGCGGGGCATTACCAAGCCCAGTCGCAACCCGATTTCACCCAAACCCTGGACAGAGTAGACCTCGTTTTAGTTTTTCAAGATCAGCCACTGCTACAGCTGCTCGCACACCCCATCCTGCAACTAGTCCAAAATTGTACCAAAGGTAAGTTGCTACCTATTTGGTAGATGACGGTTGGTCAGCATGGTTAAATATAAGAAAAACATACTGGATTTTTTTTTTTTCTAGGTTATTCATTCAAAATATTCCAATAGTGTATTGTACGTGTGTGTTGAGAAAAAACACATTACAAGAATGTATGAGTCTGGTTTCTAGGTTGCAGAAATGAACAGTTAGCTGAAATCATTTATTAATGGTGCTTGCCATATATGGCAAGGCAACATTAGTGTTATCCGCCATTTCAGCCATGAATGAGGTGTCAAAACGTGCGGCCTAATCGGGAATGGTGTGCTATGACTTTTATAAGCGATCGGGGGTACGATGTTTGCCCCAGGGGCGAAATAGCGGCCAAAAAAAACGCATAGACTTAACATTGCGAAAAACTTTGACGCCTCGTAGCTCAGAGAGTGGATTTCACAGAAATGTGAAATTTGCCACATTTGAAGAGGCTGGCAGGCTCTGTAAGACCATACCTCAAAATGGGGTAAAAGTTGCACCCCTGGGGGGCAGGAGCGTCCCAAAGTTGCCCCATTGACTTTCAATGGTGTAGGACGGCCCATGAAATGGGCCGTCCTACACCATAGAAACCGCTTTTCAATTGAACATAACTCTGGATCACAGTGTCATAGAGACAAGGGGGCGGGCTCATTTGACTCAGACGACCAATCAGCATCTCAGGATCATTGTGAAGCTATCAAGCCACGCCCCTAGCAACCATTTAGAGCACCTTAGCAACACGTCCCATAGACTTCCATTGAAAGAGATCAAAGGGATATCTCAGGATAGAAGTGTCATAGAAACATGAGGGTGGGCTCGTTTGACTCGGGCAGCAAGCAGCCAATCCTGAATCACCTCAACACTCACTGGCCACGCCCTAGCAACCATTGTCGAGCACCTTAGCAACCAAAATTCACAGAGGAATATCTTCCATTCTGAATGTCACAGAGGCGTGGGAGTTGGTTTATATCAATCATACTGACAAGAAGCCTTTGGAGTATCGTGATTGCTAGCTGCCAAGCCACTCCCTAGCAACCAAACAGAGTACCCTAGCAACCGTTTTGCAAGACCAATATCTCTGCATCAGAACATCGTATAGAGATGGGGGTTGGCTCTTTTGACTCATGCTAGCAAACAGGACTTGCTACATGCTACACATGCTAGCAGTGAATAGCTACATGCTAATAGCGCTTAGCTTATGTGCTAAATCATGCCAATAAAATGCTACAAACTCCATAGTAACCATCTGTGACAAATACCAACCACCTAGTAACACCATAGCAACCACCCAGATTACCCTAAATGCTAATCATGCTAGCAACATGCTAGCAACATGCTAATCACGCTAGCAACATGCTAATCATGCTAGCAAATGCTAAAAACATGCTAATCACGCTAAAATCATGCTAGCAACATGCTAATCATGCTAAAATCATGCTAGCAACATGCTAATCATGCTAGCAACATGCTAGCAACATGTTAATCATGCTAGCAACATGCTAGTCACATGATAATCATGCTAGCAACATGCTAAAAAAATGCTAATCACGCTAAAATCATGCTAGCAACATGCTAGCAACATGCTAATCATGTTAACAACATGCTAGAAACATGCTAATCACGCTAGCAACATGCTAGCAACATACTAATAATGCTAAAATCATGCTAGCATCATGCTAACATCATGCTAGCAACATGCTAATCATGCTAGCAACATGCTAGCAACATGCTAATCACGCTAGCAACATGCTAGCAACATGCTAATCATGCTAGCAACATGCTAATCATGCTAGCAACATGCTAGCCACATGCTAATCATGCTAGCAACATGCTAGCAAAATGCTAATCATGCTAGCAACATGCTAGCAACATGCTAATCATGTTAGCGACATGCTAGAATAATGCTAACAACATGCTAGCAACATGCTAGCAACATGCTAGCTACATGCTAATCATGCTAGCAACATGCTACCAACATGCTAATAATGCTAGCAACATGCTAATCATGTTAGCAACATGCTAGCAACATGATAATCATGTTAGCAACATGCTAATCATGCTAGCAACATGCTAGCAACATGCAAATCATGCTAGCGACATGCTAGAATCATGTAAACAACATGTTAACAACATGCTAATCATGCTAGCAACATGCTAATCATGCTAGACACATGCTAGCAACATGCTAATCATGCTAGCAACATGCTAATCATGCTAGCAACATGCTACAATCATGCTAGCAACATGCTAATCATTCTAACAACATGCTAATCATGCTAGCAACATGCTAATCATGCTAGAAACATGCTAATCATGCTAGCAACATGCTAACAACATGCTAATCATGCTAGCAACATGCTAACAACATGCTAGCAACATGCTAGCAAACATGCTAATCATGCTAGCAACATGCTATCAACATGTTAATCATGCTAGCAACATGCTAGCAACATGCTAATCATGCTAGCAACATGCTAGAATCATGCTAACAACAAGCTAGCAACATGCTAATAATGCTAGCAACATGCTAATAATGCTAGCAACATGCTAATCATGCTAGCAACATGCTAGCAACATGCTAATCATGTTAGCGACATGCTAGAATCATGCTAACAACATGCTAGCAACATGCTAGAAACATGCTAGCAACATGCTAATCACGCTAGCAACATGCTAGCAACATGCTAATCATGCTAGCAACATGCTAATCATGCTAGCAACATGCTAGCCACATGCTAATCATGCTAGCAACATGCTAGCAAAATGCTAATCATGCTAGCAACATGCTAATCATGTTAGCGACATGCTAGAATCATGCTAACAACATGCTAGCAACATGCTAATCATGCTAGCAACATGCTAATCATGCTAGCAACATGCTACCAACATGCTAATCATGCTAGCAACATGCTAATCATGATAGCAACATGCTAGCAACATGATAATCATGCTAGCAACATGCTAGCAACATGCTAATCATGCTAGCAACATGCAAATCATGCTAGCGACATGCTAGAATCATGTAAACAACATGCTAACAACATGCTAATCATGCAAGCAACATGCTAATCATGCTAGACACATGTTAGCAACATGCTAATCATGCTAGCAACATGCTAGCAAACATGCTAATCATGCTAGCAACATGCTATCAACATGTTAGTCATGCTAGCAACATGCTAATCATGCTAGCAACATGCTAGAATCATGATACCAACATGCTAGCAACATGCTAATAATGCTAGCAACATGCTAATAATGCTAGCAACATGCTAATCATGCTAGCAACATGCTAATCATGCTAGCAACATGCTAGCAAACATGCTAATCATGCTAGCAACATGTTAATCATGCTAGCAACATGCTAGCAACATGCTAATCATGCTAGCAACATGCTAATAATGCTAGCAACATGCTAGCAACATGCTAATCATGCTAGCAACATGCTAATCATGCTAGCAACATGCTAGAATCATGCTATCAACATGCTATCAACATGCTAGCAACATGCTAGCAACATGCTAATCATGCTAACAACATGCTAATCATACTAGCGAAATGCTAAAATCATGCTAGCAACATGCTAATAATGCTAGCAACATGATAAAATCATGCTAGCAAACAGGCTAATCATGCTAGCAACATGGTAACAAGATGCTAATCATGCTAAAAATATGCTAGCAAACATGCTAGTCACTAGTATCTGTCCAGCGCCGTGTTTTGCCACTGCAAGCACCATTTCACATTTTCTTCTGGAAATGTACATTCTAGTATTGTTATTACTATTCGCCCTGTCCAAACTTCGGCGCGCTACTCCTCCTGCACACTTTGTCATAGACCCATGAATGAGATGGGTTAGTATTTCATGCATAATGGCAAGCAGCCTTTGGGGGATCATCATTGGCAGCTGACAAGCCACTCCCTAGCAACCAAACAGTGTACCCTAGCAACCGTCTAGCAAGAGCTATATCTCTGCTTCACAATGTCATAGAGACATGGAGGCGGGCTCATGTTAGAAACATGCTAGCAACAATGCTAGTGACTTGCTAATCATGCTAGCAACATGCTAGCAACATGCTAGCAAAATGCTAATCATGCTAGCAACATGCCAATCATGCTAGCGACAATGCTAGTCACATACTAATCATGCTAGCTACATGCTAGCAACATGCTAATCATATTAGAAACATGCTAGCAACATGCTAATCGTGCTAGCAAAATGCTAGCAACATACTAATCATGTTAACAACATGCTAGCAACATGCTAATCATGCTAGCTACATGCTAGAAACATGCTAGCAATATGTTAATCATGTTAAAATCATGCTAGCAAAATGCTAGCAACATGCTAATCATGCTAGCAAAATGCTAGCAACCTGCTAGCAACATGTTAATCGTGTTAAAATAATGTTAGCAACATGCTAGCAACATGTTAATAATGCTAGCAACATGCTAGTCACTTGCTAATCATGCTAGCAACATGCTAGCAACATGCTAATCATGTTAAAATCATGCTAGCAACATGCTAATATTGCTAGCAAACATGCTAATCGTGTTAAATTCATGCTAGCAACATGCTAGCAACATGTTAATCATGCTAGCAACATGCTAATCATGTTAAAATCATGCTAGCAACATGCTAGAATCATGCTAGCAACATGCTAATCATTTTAAAATCATGCTAGCAACATGCTAGAATCATGCTAGCAACATGCTAATCATGTTAAAATCATGCTAGCAGCATGCTAATAATGCTAGCAAACATGCTAATCGTGCTAAATTCATGCTAGCAACATGCTAATCATGCTAGCAACATGCTAGCAACATGCTAATCATGTTAAAATCATGCTAGCAACATGCTAGCAACATGCTAGAATCATGCTAACAACATGCTAATCATGTTAAAATCATGCTAGCAGCATGCTAATAATGCTAGCAACATGATAAAATCATGCTAGCAAACAGGCTAATCATGCTAGCAACATGGTAACAAGATGCTAATCATGCTAAAAATATGCTAGCAAACATGCTAGTCACTAGTATCTGTCCAGCGCCGTGTTTTGCCACTGCAAGCACCATTTCACATTTTCTTCTGGAAATGTACATTCTAGTATTGTTATTACTATTCGCCCTGTCCAAACTTCGGCGCGCTACTCCTCCTGCACACTTTGTCATAGACCCATGAATGAGATGGGTTAGTATTTCATGCATAATGGCAAGCAGCCTTTGGGGGATCATCATTGGCAGCTGACAAGCCACTCCCTAGCAACCAAACAGTGTACCCTAGCAACCGTCTAGCAAGAGCTATATCTCTGCTTCACAATGTCATAGAGACATGGAGGCGGGCTCATGTTAGAAACATGCTAGCAACAATGCTAGTGACTTGCTAATCATGCTAGCAACATGCTAGCAACATGCTAGCAAAATGCTAATCATGCTAGCAACATGCCAATCATGCTAGCGACAATGCTAGTCACATACTAATCATGCTAGCTACATGCTAGCAACATGCTAATCATATTAGAAACATGCTAGCAACATGCTAATCGTGCTAGCAAAATGCTAGCAACTTACTAATCATGTTAACAACATGCTAGCAACATGCTAATCATGCTAGCTACATGCTAGAAACATGCTAGCAATATGTTAATCATGTTAAAATCATGCTAGCAAAATGCTAGCAACATGCTAATCATGCTAGCAAAATGCTAGCAACCTGCTAGCAACATGTTAATCGTGTTAAAATAATGTTAGCAACATGCTAGCAACATGTTAATAATGCTAGCAACATGCTAGTCACTTGCTAATCATGCTAGCAACATGCTCGCAAAATGCTTATCATGTTAAAATCATGCTAGCAACATGCTAATATTGCTAGCAAACATGCTAATCGTGTTAAATTCATGCTAGCAACATGCTAGCAACATGTTAATCATGCTAGCGACATGCTAATCATGTTAAAATCATGCTAGCAACATGCTAGAATCATGCTAGCAACATGCTAATCATTTTAAAATCATGCTAGCAACATGCTAGAATCATGCTAGCAACATGCTAATCATGTTAAAATCATGCTAGCAGCATGCTAATAATGCTAGCAAACATGCTAATCGTGCTAAATTCATGCTAGCAACATGCTAATCATGCTAGCAACATGCTAGCAACATGCTAATCATGTTAAAATCATGCTAGCAACATGCTAGCAACATGCTAGAATCATGCTAACAACATGCTAATCATGTTAAAATCATGCTAGCAGCATGCTAAACATGCTAGCAAAATGCTAATCGTGCTAACAAACATTGTAGCAACATGCCAATCATGCTAGCAACAATGCTAGTCACATTCTAATCATGCTAGCTACATGCTAGTAACATGCTAAGCATGCTAGAAACTTGCTAGCAACATGCTAATCGTGCTAGCAACATGCCAATCATGCTAGCGACAATGCTAGTCACATACTAATCATGCTAGCAACATGCTAATCATGCTCGAATTATGCTAGCAACATGCTAATCGTGCTAGCAAAATGCTAGCAACATGCCAATCATGCTAGCGACAATGCTAGTCACATACTAATCATGCTAGCAACATGCTAGCAACATGCTAATCATGCTAGCAACATGCTAGCAACATGTTAATAATGCTAGCAAACATGTTAAAATCATGCAAGCAACATGCTAGCAACATGCTAATCATGCTAGCAACATGCTAATCATGTTAAAATCATGCTAGCAACATGCTAATATTGCTAGCAAACATGCTAATCGTGTTAAATTCATGCTAGCAACATGCTAGCAACATGCTAATCATGTTAAAATCATGCTAGCAACATGCTAGCAACATGCTAGAATCATGCTAGCAACATGCTAGCAACATGCTAATCATTTTAAAATCATGCTAGCAACATGCTAAAATCATGCTAGCAACATGCTAATCATGTTAAAATCATGCTAGCAGCATGCTAATAATGCTAGCAAACATGCTAATCGCGTTAAATTCATGCTAGCAACATGCTAATCATGCTAGCAACATGCTAGCAACATGCTAATCATGTTAAAATCATGCTAGCAACATGCTAGCAACATGCTAGAATCATGCTAACAACATGCTAATCATGTTAAAATCATGCTAGCAGCATGCTAAACATGCTAGCAACATGCTAATCGTGCTAGCAAACATTGTAGCAACATGCCAATCATGTTAGCGACAATGCTAGTCACATTCTAATCATGCTAGCTACATGCTAGCAACATGCTAATCATGCTAGAAACTTGCTAGCAACATACTAATCGTGCTAACAACATGCCAATCATGCTAGCGACAATGCTAGTCACATACTAATCATGCTAGCAACATGCTAATCATGCTCGAATTATGCAAGCAACATGCTAATCGTGCTAGCAAAACGCTAGCAACATGCCAATCATGCTAGCGACAATGCTAGTCACATACTAATCATGCTAGCAACATGCTAGCAACATGCTAATCATGCTAGCAACTTGCTAGCAACATGTTAATAATGCTAGCAAACATGTTAAAATCATGCAAGCAACATGCTAGCAACATGCTAATCATGTTAAAATCATGTTAGCAACATGCTAATCATGCTAGCAACATGCTAATCATGCTAGCAACATGTTAGTCACTTGCTAATCATGCTAGCAACTTGTTAACAACATGCTAATCATGCTAGCAACATGTTAAAATCATGCTAACAACATGCTAATCATGCTAGCAACATGCTAGCAATATGCTAATCATGTTAAAATCATGCTAGCAACATGCTAATCATGCTAGCAACATGCTAGAATCATGCTAGCAACATGCTAATCATGCTAGCAACATGCTAATCCCCGACATGTATCAGTCTGTTAATATGTTTTCAACAAGTGTAATACTTTTATCCACTAGTGACGAGTGGATAAAAGTATTACACTTGTGTAATACTAGTGACTAGGGCTAGTGACTAGTCCAAATGTACTGGCTATATGTATTATATGTAATGAATTGGATTCTAATCTGTTATTTTTATTGAGAAGCCCTCTAATTTACTAGCCCAAGCACAAACGTGGTCAAACTACAAGCATCACCATACTGTAACATTTCTGATTGGTGTTGCACCCCAAGGCTATGTCACTTACATATCTTGTGCCTGGGGAGGGAGAGTCAGCGATAAACAGATCACAATAGAGAGTGGCCTCCTAAAAAACCTGTTACCTGGAGATATTGTCCTAGCAGACCGTGGGTTCAATATTGGTGATAGTGTGGGATTTTACTGTGCTTCACTACAGATACCTGCATTTACCAAGGGGAGAAAACAGCTGTCAGCGTATGAGGTGGCAGACACAAGAAAAATAGCGAATTTGCATATTCATGTTGAGAGAGTTATCGGTTTAGTCAGAAGAAAATATCAGATTCTGCAAAGCAGGGCTATGCCCATAGAGTACATGGCAACAAAACAAGGTGAGGCACTAGCATTGATTGACAAGATTGGGGTTATTTGCTGTGTCTTGTCTAATTTTTCGGAGTCTGTTGTCCCATTGGAGTAAGGAGGAGGGAGGGATAGGGATAATAATCAGTCAGTCCAGTACCTGAGCCCTCACACATGTAGTGTCCAATACCTGATCCCTGCTTCTTGGCTCTGGTGATAAGTAAGAGGACAGGAAGTAGTAGTACCTGAGCCCCGACATGTATCAGTCTGTTAATATGTTTTCAACAAGTGTAATACTTTTATCCACTAGTGACTAGTGGATAAAAGTATTACACTTGTGTAATACTAGTGACTAGGGCTAGTCCAATTGTACTGGCTATATGTATTATATGTAATGAAATGGATTCTAATCTGTTATTGCACACCATGTTCTTATTATAACAATTGTTGAAAAATCTAATCTTGTAAATAAACCACCATTTATAATTCTGTCTTCTCAATGGCATTTAATGTTTTCATTTATATTACACAACAGCCAGAACTCACAAAGACCACACTAATAACAATAGTCAAAATGTAATCTTGTCTCATACAACAGTATTGATATCAGGGGTCGACCGATTATCGGCCTGGCCGATTATCGGCGCCGATATTAAGCATTTTACCGATTATCGATATCGGCCATTTTAAAAACAGATTTGCCGATAATAATTTTTTTTTTTTTTTTTTTTTTTTATGCAAACAAACATACTATTTACAGGTGACATTATTTATTGGTGAATAAATAATACAGGTGAAACTATTTAATGTTTAAATGCACTATTTGGCTCGATGCAGCCTGTCTGAGCTCAACTCTGTGAGAGTGAGGCGATCTCTCAATCTCTGAGAGCAATCTCCGCCCACCGCTCATCTGATATGTAGAGAGTCACGAGTCCGACCAATCAACGCGGAAAACTGAAGGCAGTCTCACACCGAGAGCACATGCTAACTGGAGCTGCCTCAGTGATCACGCATCAGTTGTCTCTCAAAGGTAAAGCAGCAGCAGACATTGCTGAAGTTGCAAAACACCTCAATATAACCTATGATGTCCGCGATGCGGAAAATGCGGGCGGAATGCAGTCATATAATGGAATTCACCGTATAACGCGGAATGTCACGGAATGTGTCGAAGTTTGGATTGAATTAATCAAAAGTAGGTCAGTACACTTAAATCGACTCGCGCTATGGACTAGTATCTATAAATATTAAGCTGCAAAAACACTATTTAAATATGAATCCTGCATGTTCTGCATCTCTGTTAATGAATGACACAGACGTGCGGTTTCATTTTCTGCACACATACATACTGAAGCGCACGTGACGCTCGCAGTGACTTCAGCGTCTGCCGTCTCACTAAATGAGGACATAAATACACGAACAACATCCCCAGAGTCACTTCATGAGCATTTGACCGTTTCATTTGAGTAAAACGAGCGTCATATCATATATACATAGGCTACAGAAACTTAAAAGGTCCTCATGGCAACCTGTCAAAATATAAGTTCGGTTTAGCCGAATATATTACTGTATACGTAATACAACTACAACAATTATTACAACTTTTGTTGAGAATAATCACACAATACGCTAAATACGTTTACTTTAAGTTTTACAAAATGTTTACAGAATGCTTCTGGGTGATCTCTGTACTTATGTTATTATTAATATTATTAATATTACTGTTTATTTAATGTTGTTGTTATTAACAGTTTTCAGAATTAAAGACATGTTTAAAAGCATTTAAAGAACGTTTTTTGTCAGAGCTCTTGTTATTATTAATTTTGGCATTCATTTTCATTTTTACACCAGACACGTATATCGGTTCAAAATATCGGTTATCGGTCTACTTGATCTGTAATAATCGGTATCGGTATCGGCCCTGAAAAACACATATCGGTCGACCCCTAATTGATATAACAGCAATATCACACAGCCCACTTTCAAGAGTGCCTGGATCCTTTCATTACACATGTGAGTTTGTAACTTGCTGTCCCAGTATTTCTGGAAGTATACCGTTTCTAAAAAAGCACTCAACTTTAGGGATAACCTCATCCCAAAGTTCAAGATCGGGCAAAATCCTTTCAACAAAAATGTAATTGTGGTTCCACACAACAAAATCACAGTACTCAGCGTCTACAATGTGAAGCTGTCCCTGAACTTGGTAGTAGTAGTCATGAGTCCGGTCCAGCATGACATTACCCCCATCATTGATGAGGCAGAAGCCCTTTTCCCCAGCACACAAGCGCAGATTGGCTTCATCTTGGTGAGAGTGTGGACACTAAAATCACACAGAGAAGGACATGTGAACAATAGATTAACAAATATATTTTCTGGCTTTTTGCTTAGTTTAGGACTTGAGACAAGACTCAGACTCGAGATTCAGGGACTTTACTACAACAGAGACTAATATTACCTTAATCTCGCAGATTCCAGTTCCGTGACAGTCACAAGAGACAATCCCATCAGGGGAGGACCCCATGTATGGCCACTTGGGGTTCAGCCAGAGACCACTGTCCATACAGGAGAAGCCTGCATGCTCCCGACCCATCAGCTTCTCATACACTCCTCTGGCTTGTGCTTCATGTTTGCATCCATAACTGTACACAGTACACATTCAAAACATGAAAAGGAAATGATTACTTAGTATTGGCTGTGTAGAGCCAGTTCAGTGATTTAAATGCCATTACCCTAACCCCTATACTAAGTTCTACTCCTGCATAACCCTAGTCTTATAACCCTATAACTAATGTTGACCCTTCAGGGCTGTCCATACCATACTCAATCCACTGCGCGTTTTTCTCTTATCAGCTCACGCACCAAAGCAATGTGTTACTATACATTTCATTTAAAATTCCACCAGTAATATAGGTTTACTTAATAGACAGCCTTCTTTTTTATCCAAATGATACCCTCTGTTGTCAGTGTTTCTTTTTCTGGACATAAACACTGTTTACACGCAGCCTTACCTCTGCCTTCCCTTAATTCAAACCCTAAATACCTTGTAGCGGCTGTGGTGAACCTATATGCTTCTGGGTAGCATATGGCCTTGATCAAGCTCTTGGATGGTTGCTGGGGGTTGGTCTTAATAGCTTGTTTCAGCTGGGAAGCAGTTATGCGTCCAGCTCTTTGCCTAAACCAAATCCTGCTTGCACTCGGACTTCGAGTTGCCCTCTCTACAGCCTGGACCCTGGGACATGATGAGCTCTTCTAGCTGGAATACCTGGCATAGCTCTCCAAGCTGTTTGGGGGGTAGCTGCAGAGTCTCTGGTGTTCTGTATTCAAGAACAGTTTTAGGAAGCATACTAGATTTGGGGATGAATTCTTTGTAGTAAGGCTCCCTAGCCATCAGTGCTGCACTCCTTGGACAGTATTTGCTTAAAGTCTCAAAAAAACTAGCATATGTTTCTGACCCTCTCTTCACTCTTGGGCATGAAAGTGATTTCCAAACCTGGTTTTCAGTTGTCCTGCCATCAATGGAACGGTCAAGCTTTTTTTTTTTTGGCTTTAGCAGAGGAGAAGTCGATCAGAGCTACTGGAGCCGCAGGAATCTAAAAATAAGTTAACACAAAGAAGATCATTTAGTCCACAATTCTGTGGTCCATAACCATAACATATCTATATGCAGTATAAATCTGGCATTTATCCTATGGCTGTGAGCAAAACAGGTAAGGCTATCATTACAGGATTGAGATGCCAAACTGTGTTTATGTGGGTCTTTGCTGTCTTATCTTCTCTTTGTCCAACAGGGAAATTGTGACTGACCACATTGTCACAAGCTACACATATTAAGGCAGAATATAGAATAGAAATAATATAATAATCCCCAACATTAGGTATGATGGAATATAATGAAAATCCCCTAAAAGAAGATGAAATGTAGACGAAGACAAGCAATCTGCCTGATGAATTAACCAGAGCAAAGACATAACCAAAGGGGCACAATATAAACATTAATTTATCATCATAATTTAGCCTACAGTTACACAGTGTCCAAAAAAAAACATTCTCTGTCCAACATTTGGTTTGCAGTGAACGTGTCAACCTTTTTTACATGTGATGGCATCAGCCACTTGCACTGCTCTGTTGTGCAGGAAGCTGTATCTCGCATCTTTACCCCAACTTCAATGGAAAAAAGAACTGCCCCTACATGAGAACACGATTCTGATAGTCTGTGAATAGAATACTATATGAATTTTTTATTTTATTTTTTTTACCTCAAATGCAATCTACACCAGGGGAAAAGTGCAATCTATATCAGCACATTTTGATGATGTGCAATATAGCCTAGAGTGTTCAAATCAGAGGCTAGGAAAAATGCATGTTATTTTCAAATTATGACAATATAATATTTGATGTAAAAACCATTGTAAGCCTGGTGCCAGTGTGTCTAAAGTCTAATTATAATACCACCATTTGGTGAGTTTATTGAATTATCTGGGTATATAAGGAAAGGGGACACAAAGTTCTGGGCATCTGTAGGTTGACTGCCCGCACAACCACTTGTGTGTAGTTTTCATTGCCAGGTAGTATTGTTAACTGATGATTCTATTCTTGTAACATTGGAGTTTTGAATTATTGCTTCGATTACCTGGTCAATAAATTGTAATGTTTGATTCTATTCTAACTGCCTCTAAAGATTGCTTTCTCCCTATTAGAGTAGCGGATCCGTATATTTCCGCAAGCCTGCGTCAGTTTTAGCGACGGGTAATATCCGGCGTCTTTTAAGTGTACTATGGATGCAGGGGCGGGTTAATTCCGTTTAGGGACGGCGAACGCCGTCTGGTCAGACTAAACTCGGGTACGCCCATACCTCTGACTTTTGATTTAATGTTACTTTAAACAAGGATTTGACCAATCCAAAGTTATTACGAGTGTGGTACATTGACCTACTAACATATCTGATAATGGCCAAAAACCTTTACTGAAGAAAACTATTGAACTCAAGTTCTGAGGGGGCTCCAAGGGGGTTATCCATGTCTCTGATTGTGTACGTGTGAATTAACGGCAAATCTTAGATACATAACCATAATTACCTCTGATTGACGACCGGGCCTGACGAGATTGTGTCCGTGAGACCAGTGAAAAACAGGGCCTCTGAGCGATATAGTTTCCCTACATCTGAGCGGGTAAAGTATTAAACGGAGCTGAAAAGAATAATCAATCATTCGTTCATATTTTAATGATGCACAGATATCATTAAAACCTTTTCATTTATGGAGTCAGATGAAATAACGAGATAAAATATATAAGAAGAAGTGTTCAATTTTAATGTTCTTGTTGTGTCGTGAAAAGGAAAGACTGTAATACGCAAAGCCCTTCACCCGCGGAACGACTGCCGTCATTGGGTCGATCGAGCCGGGCCTTACACCATCCTAACATTATAAGGGCACCCCAGGCAACATTATAAAATAACAAAACAATCCAGTTCATGACCCCTTTAAAGCTCTCTCCAGTATGCTAGCAGTGTGTGTGTGTATGTGTGAGAGAGAGAGATTTCGTGTTGAACATCCCAGCCTACATAAATTACTTACCCTGCCATGCAATTGCAATGAGCTGCAATGACTTCTCCATCCTCCTTTGCAATGATCCAGGTCTTCAGAGGTGTTTCGCCTGATCTCTGAGGGTGGTTTAACTTGAAACATAAACGATTGTCATCGTGGAGCCGTTTTGTACCGAGGTTGTGGACCCACCCGCTGACAAAAAAGTTGTACGCCTCCAGACTTGTATATGCCTTCATTTGCTGTCTGGTGTAGTACGATGTCTGAAGGACCAGATAGTTGGTGATGTCAACAGCCTCCACTGTCGGCAAATCTTCAAGTTCGACTGAAAACTCACTCATCTTCATGAGGAACGGGTCACGTCCAACATATCTGTTTACTAACTCCTTGTATCTATTTCTTGAAACTGGTTCTAAATTCATACAATACGGACTCTCCGCAACGGTTTCCTCCATAGACGTATTCTCCATGTTTACTTCCTGCCCTCCATCTGAAATCGCCCCGCCTTCGCGCGTCATCATAATCACGTGACTGAAACCCAGCTATTGAAGCAAAGCTACAAACCGACTGTCCTAAATGCAGTGATTATTCTGTCACTGGGTCTGCGAGGAGACAGTAATTTAACTATTTAAACTTTATTGCACCAAGAAAGAAAATGAAAAGAAGGAGATCTTTAGATAAAATTGTTATTTTTGCAATCAGTGATAAAGACAAACACGACGCAAAATTATAAATATTTCAGCTTTAAAGCATGAAGCCAAGCCAGTGCATACCACACACAAACAATTTGCTAACTGCATGAGGGTAATGCCCGTGAAGAAGTTTTCAGATCCAGTCAATTCATTAAGCTACAGAAAGTGAAATTAAAAACTGACCGAGTTTCGGCATCAGTCGCTGCATTAACGGCACAGATTCTCTCACAGGAGACGAAATATATAGGTAGTATTGGGTATTGTCTTAATTTATTTTCTAAAAAAAGAACAAATCTCTTATGGCTGATATACGTAGTGAAAAAACAACAACAGAATCGAAGTATTTTGTGTTAAACAAGTTGTTTTTGGAATTTCCTTGTCCTGTAATAAAGGTTTTATTTTCATTGACTGAATATTCATTGTGCTGGTAGTTCTGTGTTCAGAGTCCAGACATAGGCTAGCTAGACAGTTAAGAAATGTAATTATAGGCCTATTAATTGTGGAATATATCCAAATGTAATCTTTTATTATCCGCGCCTCAGTCTGGTAAATGCGCAATTATTTCAGGGCAAATGAATTGTAGTAGACCTATACATTTTATAATAAAACTACGATAATAACAATAATAAAAGTTATCTCTGGCTATCGTCCATATCGTCTTGACGAACAATTAATACCTTGCTGAAATCGCACGGAAATCGCTCAGTGTATGCCCGGCCTAACAGGCACCAAAGATCTTTGCTATTCTGCTGTTAGAACACAGACTATAGAAATACAGTACTTGTGGCATGTTTTGGCGAATTTAAGACTTTTTCTTTCACACACACACACATATATATATATATGTGTGTGTGTGTGTGTGTGTGTGTGTGTGTGTGTGAAGAGTTCAGAAGTGCCATCTGAAATGTTCTTCTAAAATGAGAATTTTTATATATTATATTTATGTTAAGTTTTTTTCATTTTAATTGCATAGAAAAATACCTATACATTACCATTAGAGTAAAATTACTGAACTTAAACTTAGGAGCCCGATAAAAAAATATTATTTTAGGTGAACATTTTAGATGGCAGTTAGAGGCTTTTGCATACTAGTAGGGGTAACTGCAGCCTGGAGCAATGGGCGTGCCGAAAGGTGGGGGCGTGCCAAAATGTTTCTCATTGGTGAAACGAAAGTTAGGGGGCGTGCCAAAAGGTTTCGTCAAACGAAAGTTAGGGGGCGTGCCAAAGGGTTTCGTCAAACGAAAGTTAGGGGGCGTGCCAAAGGGTTTCGTCAAACGAAAGTTAGGGGGCGTTCCAAAGGGTTTCGTCAAACGAAAGTTAGGGGGCGTGCCAAAGGGTTTCGTCAAACGAAAGTTAGGGGGCGTGCCAAAGGGTTTCGTCAAACGAAAGTTAGGGGGCGTGCCAAAGGGTTTCGTCAAACGAAAGTTAGGGGGCGTGCCAAAGGGTTTCGTCAAACGAAAGTTAGGGGGCGTGCCAAAGGGTTTCGTCAAACGAAAGTTAGGGGGCGTGCCAAAGGGTTTCGTCAAACGAAAGTTAGGGGGCGTTCCAAAGGGTTTCGTCAAACGAAAGTTAGGGGGCGTTCCAAAGGGTTTCGTCAAAAGAAAGTTAGGGGGCGTGCCAAAAGGTTTCGTCAAACGAAAGTTAGGGGGCGTTCCAAAGGGTTTCGTCAAACGAAAGTTAGGGGGCGTTCCAAAGGGTTTCGTCAAACGAAAGTTAGGGGGCGTTCCAAAGGGTTTCGTCAAAAGAAAGTTAGGGGGCGTGCCAAAGGGTTTCGTCAAACGAAAGTTAGGGGGCGTGCCAAAGGGTTTCGTCAAACGAAAGTTAGGGGGCGTTCCAAAGGGTTTCGTCAAACGAAAGTTAGGGGGCGTGCCAAAGGGTTTCGTCAAACGAAAGTTAGGGGGCGTTCCAAAGGGTTTCGTCAAACGAAAGTTAGGGGGCGTTCCAAAGGGTTTCGTCAAACGAAAGTTAGGGGGCGTTCCAAAGGGTTTCGTCAAAAGAAAGTTAGGGGGCGTGCCAAAATGTTTCTCATTGGTGAAACGAAAGTTAGGGGGCGTTCCAAAAGGTTTCGCGAAAGCTGGCTGTTCCGCATAAAGACAATAAATTCAACATAATCCTATAAAACCAAATTAAAATCCTCCAAAGTAAAAACAGCGTTATTGATATTAAGAATATAATTACTTGAAATTACTTTCGAAAGTACCTTCGGAACTTCTGCATGGCGCGGGTCACTGACGTCATCACCACCGCAAGTTTAGGTCTTAGTTCATCAATAATCAAAAACAAATTACAATTATTTTCTTGAGGATACAAACGTCTCTTACCACGGTTAGTCGCACTAGCTGTTCTTAAGTTAAGGTAAGTCAAAAGTTGCATTTGTTAACATTAGTTAAAGCACTGTGAAGGGAATAACAAGAACAATGAACAGCTGTATTTGTATTAACTAATACTAACAAAGCTTAATAAATACTGTAACAAATGTATTGCTCATAGTTAATACATCAATGTTAACAAATGAAACCTTATTGTAAAGTGTTACCCTAAAAACAATGTTTTGCCTGATAGAGAAAAATATATAGTTGATAAAACCACCAAATTATACAATTAAAAAAATTAAACCTTCATTGGTAACCTTCTGTTAAGTGACATTAACCAATTTAGCAAACAGACACAGCTTTATCCACTAAAACATTTATTTAGCTTTCAGTTTCAGTTGCCAATTCAAGTAAAAAAAAATAAACCATTCATTCATTCATTCATGCTGTAGTAGCAGTCCATAGAACAGAAGCCAGCGAAGTCATTGTCTGAATAGAACGCTGTGAAGACACCCTTCTTTCCATGGCCACAGTATCCAGTGGTGTTTTTGAAGATGCATCTACAGCCATCACATCTTGTGAGCGCATGTAAGCCGACTCACTAGCTTAGGACTTCAGAGTTCTTTTGTACTCAACACAAAACGTCAGTGAATAAAAGTCTTGAATCCAAGGTTCTTCGTTTGACTGTTTAATTACAAATCTTAAAACATAAAAAACTTAGGATATTTACTTTTCTTACAAATTAACTTTGCAGTTTTGCATAGGTCAAAAGACTGTGTTGCTCAAAAGTCCAGTGGCTTCCGACTGTTCCGCAGAGTTCTATTTCTTTCATACTAAATCTAACAGCCAATCAAATTACGTTATGCTACATCACTGGCTAACTGTTTACATTCCAATTTCTACGTTTCATTTGCAACACAGGTTTTTTCCTCCTTTACCAAATAAACTCAAAAATATGATTACTTCCATTGAAATGGCTTCAACATATCCCGGTCCCTAATTGACTAGGCCTTAACATATCAATTATCAACTTAAATTTAAACTGAAGTAATTTACACTCTTACACTTAACACTTTCTTAATTCCTTTTAGCAAGAACCTTCTTCTCTTCACAGGAAAGTATTTAAAGGTAAACATTAACTGGAAAGTATTAACAACTAAATACTTCTCACAGACTATTCAACTGATAGTTTCTATTCTATTCAAGTCTTTCTCTTCTATCTTCAATCTTCTCCCTGCAACAAACAAAGTTTAGTTATGGGTCTTTGAATGATGCTGGTCTTCGTCCAAACTTCAGCACTTCTGACAATGCCTTTGGAGTCGGGCATCACCCTCGTAATTCTGCCTAACATACAGGAGTTTCTTGGCAGGAACGAATCTGCGACGAGGACAACATCTCCAACCTTGAAACTTCTCTTTAAGCCGAGCCATTTTTGTCGTTCTTGCAGAAGCGGTAGGTATTCGTGAGTCCACCTTCGCCAGAACAGATCCGCCATATATTGTATTTGTCTCCAGCGCCGGCGGGCGTAGACATCATCCTTAGTGAACACACCAGGTGGAAAACTAGGCTGTGTTTTCAATGCGAGCAGATGGTTCGGCGTCAGCGGCTCGAGGTCATTGGGGTGATCTGTGTTCGTGGTTAAAGGTCTCCCATTGATGATGCTCTCAACTTCGCATAAGAGTGTGTAGTCCTTCATCTTCTAAGAGCTGTTGCTTCACAACAGAGTTCAGCACTTTTCTCACTGTACGGATTTGACGCTCCCAGATACCGCCGTGGTGAGATGCAGCAGGTGGGTTAAAAATCCATTGCACACCCTTTCTCATCATGACTTCATTGATGCGAGTCTGATCCAGCTTTGCCAATGCCTCACGCAGCTCTCGTTCAGCGCCGACAAAGTTGGTGCCATTGTCGGAACGAATAATTGACACTTGACCTCTTCTGGCTTGAAAGCGCCGTATGGCATTAATACATGAATCAGTGTCAAGAGAATGGGCTACTTCTATATGCACTGCCCTGACAGTTAAACATGTGAAGAGCACTCCATAACGCTTAACCTTTGCACGTCCTCTTCTGACCTCGAAAGGTCCAAAATAGTCTACACCCGTGTTGGTGAAGGGTGGTTTGTCAGGGAGCAGACGGTCTTGAGGCAGATCCGCCATTTTCTGTTCTCCTGCTTTGGCATGCATTCTTCTGCAGAGGTTGCACTCTGAAATCACTTTTCTTGCTGCTGCATTGGCTCTTGGTATCCAATACTGTTGTCGCAATATGGCTAAGACATGGTTCCTACCTCCATGTCCACACTCTTGATGAATGTGGTGGAGAATAAGGTGAGCTATTCTGTGCTGTTTATGCAGAATGGCAGGATGCTTGGCCTCTTCAGGCATCGCCGATCTGTTCAAACGTCCTCCTACTCTCAACACATCCTCTTGCAAGTATGGATCCAGTTTGAAGATAGAACTGTTCTTTTTCACACGGGAGCCTGCCAACTGCAAAGCTTGTATCTCCTCCATGTAAGTTTGTCTCTGACTGTATTTAACCAGTTCAATTTCAGCTCTGGATAGATCTTTCACGGTAAGTATTCTTTTTTCCAGGTTTTTCTTGTACATCACCATTTGCTGTTCAACTATAGATCTGCATTTCTCTGGATCATTCTCATTCTGCCGTATGTTCTCCTCAAACTCTTTTCTCTTCACACTCAGGTGCCTCAACGTCCTTCTCAATTGCAAAATCCAGGCTGCCGCCTTTTTTAACTTATGCCAACTGGAGTAATACTCAAAGAGCTGATTCAGTGGATCTCTACACTCGTTTGAGTTTGTGCATGTCACTGCAGCGGATGTCTTTACCTCAACATCTTCTTCAGTCAGGTAAGGCCACTGTTCAGGTTGTTTCGGCCATTCAACTTCTTTTCGCAGGAAACTAGGCCCCTGAAACCAGTTCTTACTTTCCATGAAGCTCTGGATCTTCAAACCTCTGGAAGCCTGATCCGCTGGGTTTTGTGAGGTGTTGACATACTTCCACTGAGAAGATGTAGTCGCTTCTCTAATGAAAGAGACACGGTTGGCTACAAACGTCTTGAAACGGAGGGCATCGTTTACAATGTACTTTAGTACTGTTGTACTATCCGTCCAGAAGACCGACTCCATCAGGGGAACTTCAAGTTCTTCTTTCAACATCCGATCGATCTTGACTGCAACCATTGCTGCTGTCAACTCCATTCTCGGGATCGTGATCTGTTTGAGTGGAGCGACTCTGGACTTTCCCATCAAGAATGATACATGTTTCTCACCCCGGTCATTTGTCAGCAAGAGATATGACACAACGCCATATCCATCTTGACTAGCGTCTGAGAAATTGTGAATTTGAGCAGCATTTATGGGCCCAAATGCAGAGGGTTTGAAACATCTGTTCAGACGGAGTTCTGAAAGCTTGTCTAAGTCTGTCAGCCACTTCATCCATGTCCGACATTCCTTTTCATGGATCTCTTCGTCCCAACCTTTCTTCTCTTGACAGAGATCTCTTAAAATGAGCTTGATGGGTAGTAAGAGTGGTGCCAAAAAACCCATTGGGTCATACACCGAACTGACTACAGATAAAATGCCCCGTCTTGTGCATGGCTTGTCCGGCAGATTTATTTTGTACCTGAAGCTGTCAGAACTTGTGCACCACTGCATACCTAATGCCCGTTCCACTGGTAACTCATCATGCTCCAAAACGAGATCTTTGACTTTAGCTGCTCGTTCGTGGTCAGGAATGGAGCCCAGCAGGGCTGTACTGTTGCTGACCCACTTGGTCAAATGGAAACCACCACTGGCGCACAACGTCATCAGCTCCTTCACAAGAGCAACGGCTTTATCTTCTGTGGCTACTGACTTCAAACAGTCGTCCACATAGAAGTTCCTGAGGACTGTCTGTGTGGCTTCTGGAGTACTCTTTGATGCTGCATCTTCCGCTGTTCTTCTTAATGCATATGATGCACAACTAGGAGATGATGTAGCACCGAACAAATGCACACACATTCTGTGCTCTTCTGCTTCCACATTCAGATTACCACCTGGCCACCAGAGAAAGCGTAGCATATCCGCGTCCGTGTCTGGTATCCGCACCTGGTAAAACATGGACTCTATATCTGCCATCATGGCTACAGGCTCCTGTCTGAATCTCAACAATACTCCGATGAGGGTGTTAGTTAAGTCAGGCCCTTGCAACAACTGGTCATTTAGCGACACACCTTGGTAAGTTGCCGCACAGTCAAAGACGACTCTGAGTTTCCTTTTTTTTGGATGGTAAACCCCATGGTGTGGAATGAACCATACTCTTCCATCACTGCGAATCAACTGTTCTTTTGGAATCCTTACTGTGTAGCCTTTTTCCAGTATGTTATCCATAAAAGCCTTGTACTCTTGAAAGAAATCTGCTTTCCTACTGAACTTCCTCTTCAAAGAGTTAAGCCTCTGTTCAGCAATACCACGGTTGCATGGCATCTTCACCTTGTCATCCTTCAAAGGCAACTTAATGCAGAAGTGACCCTCCACGAGCTGAGCTGATGTTGTCACCGTATGCATGAACTGTTTGTCATGTTGCGACTGTTCTCGTCTGTCGTCACATCTTCTTTCTGGAAAATCTGCATTGTAGTGCTTCATCAGCATGTCTTCGACGCTTATCACAGAAATACGATTGACAAGGAAACTTTGTCTTTTGTCATCATCTAATTCCTTTTCTTGGCATCTGCTGATTGGCCCATTGACAACCCAGCCAAGAGCTGTCTTCACAGCATATGGTCCGTTGTTCTGGCTATTAATAATCTCCCATGGCTGCATGGCTTTGTACGCGTTGACACCGATGAGCAGACCAACTTCTGATTCAAGTGTTGGGAGATGGACTCGACTCAGGTAAGACCACTTCTCCAAATCTTTTTCCTGTGGGATGTTGGCCTTTTTTGCAGGTATATCTGGCTGAGTATACACATGGGGAAGCTGAATGTAATCTTGCTCCTCTAAGCCACACACCTCCAGATCTGTAAGTTCATAGCTATTCACTTTCTGTTCTTGCGATAGAGTACGAAGCAAGAACTCTGTCTTTCTGCCCCGTATATTCAACTTCTTCGCTGTACTTCCTTGATCCAGGAAAGCATAGGTCTTGATTATCTTTGTGTCTTTCTTGTGTTTTATCTGCACAGGTACGATGGGAAGAATACACTCATTGTTCCCGGCCCCAGTATGGTCACCTTTTCTGCACCCTGCAGACACAAGAGCACTTGTGACTTCACTCGTGCTTTGTGACCTGTCGTCTGCACTGCTGTTCTTTGATGAAGCATCTTCATTAACAACATGCAAGATAGCTGGGTGCTTGAATGAACAATCTGGACATGAGGCCCTTTTTTTACAGTCCTTGGACATATGACCTGCTGTCAGACACCCAAAACAAAGGCCGTTCGTTTTCAAGAACTGAATTCTTTCTTTCAGAGGCTGCTCTCGAATCTTGTTGCACGCATTCAGTGCATGGTTCTTCTGACAGTAAAGACAGGGACTTTGAAATACACTTGTTGACTTGGCTGCCAAAGATTTCTTCTCAGGTTGGCTTTTACTGACATTATTTTCGGTAGCAGACACATTCACAGCAAAGCTGCTTCTTTTAGACTCACTTTTTCTAATGCTTGGTTGCTTTTTTGAGCTGTTCTGACTACTTGAAGTGGAGTCCAAGATATCTCCAAACAGCGGGTCATTGGCAACCTTTGCTTGTCGGTACACATATTCCACTAAGTCAGGAAACCTGGCTCTTTTTCTTGTTCTTTCTTGAATGTCATAAGCATAACTTCTCCATCTTTCTTTCAGTTTGAATGGAAGTTTGGATAAAATGGACTTCATGTTGGTAGGATTGTTCATTTCGTCCATGTAATCCACATCATTTATTGTGTTACAACATCCAACCAAGAACAAAGCAAAAGCATTCAATCCTTTTCTGTCTTCCGGCCTTATCTGAGGCCATTCCATAGCCTTCTTGATATAAGCTGTAGCGATGGTCATTTCATCTCCATAGTGACGATCAAGCAGTTCTCTGGCTTCTTTATAAGCTCTGTCGGGTTTCATGTGCTCACAGCTCCGAATGAGATCAAGTGGCTCTCCACTCGTGAACTGCTCGAGGTAGTACAGCCGGTCCTGATGACTGTCTGTTTTACTGTCGATAGCATGCTCGAATGCCCTTATAAAAGATCTGTAAGTCAGAGGATCTCCTGTAAATGTGGATATGTCTCTTTGAGGGAGTTGAGACAAATTCTGTTGTTTAATGAGCATCTCAGTGACTTCGTTTTGACGCTGTAACACTTCGTGCAGGCTATCTGTAGAAAGATCAGTGCGATCATGATGATTAAGATGTGACGTGCTGCTGACAGCATCAAACCTTGACGATGACTTTCTTCTATCTGAAGCACCAACTTCAGTGGCTGGCTTTGCATTGAATGTAAGAGATGTCTTACCAGTTCCACGACACACATGATCGTCTACATCGTGTTTTTCTTGTCTACACATCAGGGGTTCAAATCTGGGTCCTGAAGGTAGCTCTGATAAATCACGTTTAAATTCATGAAAATCTTCAAATTCTTTGTACACCTTCAGTTTGGCGTCTGAAGCAGCAAGCTCAGTTTCAAGTTCCAATTGCTCTTTTCTAATTCTCAAGCGAGTTTCTTCCTGTTCTATTGCTTCTCTCTTTTTCATTGCTGCAGCTTTTGCTAACAGCGCTTCACGTTCAGCTTTAATTCTCAGTATTGTAGAAGTAGTACTGGAAGTCTGGCTTACCACGGAGTTAGCTTTGGATACACTATCATGTGGCCTAATATCATCTTCCTCATCTTTTAGGACATCTGCAATCCATTTGTTTGTGTCTTCTATAAACTGCTGAAATTCCTAAAATCAGTTCTCATAAGCATCTTGATCCGCTTTCTTATCATCTTCATCTATTAACTCACACAACTCTTCATTAATCCGTTCATACTGTTTTAAGCATCTTTCGAACCGTAGCAGTTCTTCATCTTTAATGAAATTAACATTGTATTCATTTTCCTTCAATTTGGCTAAATCATTCTTCTGTTTGGTTATTTGTGCCAACTTTCCCTTGCGTTCTCCTTTCAGCCTGCGTATTTTCTCCTCTACAGCCTTTTCTGTGGGCTTTAAAAGAGTCACTGATGTGCAGGATTTATCTATGTCACGTTTTATGACTTTCAGGATGAAATATCCAGTGAACACTTACTGTCACTTTTAGACGATGGCTAATAGAGTCATGAAGAAAATATCAGACCTGTTCCAGGGAATGTCTCATTTAGCCGACGACTCACTCTCTAGGTAAGCTACCTCTGGCTTTCTTTTGCTGCAACGTAGTTTCCGTCCGTATTGGTTTATTGTATTTGTTAGGAGCCGCAAGCAGGTTTCCCTCAGACCCGCCGGGTGGATTATCTCGCCGTCATCACGAGTGTCTTTTTTCTTTAGCGATCTTCTTACGCGGCTCGTCTTTCGGCTTCGTCGAACAATCTTCCGAATTTACTCGATATTTTGACTATGTCGAGCAGTCTTTTGACTTGAATGTGAGCGCATGTAAGCCGACTCACTAGCTTAGGACTTCAGAGTTCTTTTGTACTCAACACAAAACGTCAGTGAATAAAAGTCTTGAATCCAAGGTTCTTCGTTTGACTGTTTAATTACAAATCTTAAAACATAAAAAACTTAGGATATTTACTTTTCTTACAAATTAACTTTGCAGTTTTGCATAGGTCAAAAGACTGTGTTGCTCAAAAGTCCAGTGGCTTCTGACTGTTCCGCAGAGTTCTATTTCTTTCATACTAAATCTAACAGCCAATCAAATTACGTTATGCTACATCACTGGCTAACTGTTTACATTCCAATTTCTACGTTTCATTTGCAACACAGGTTTTTTCCTCCTTTACCAAATAAACTCAAAAATATGATTACTTCCATAGAAATGGCTTCAACACATCTGGTGAGCTCAAACTCTACTCTGTATGATTTCCTCACATCTGGACTGACAGACTTCCAGTCAACGATACCTACACACACAAAAAATCTGCATTAATGCAATAAACTCTCTAAATATTTTTAAAAACCTTGTTCAGTTAATAAAAGTACTAAATATACATACTGTCCAGCCAGGCAAAGTGAGCTTTTCTTCGAAAACTCTGCCGGTTGATAATGTCATAAAACTTTCTGCACACTAGTGACAGAGTGAGAAAGGCTCCTTCTTCATAGACAACATCTAGAAGAATATGTCTGAGCAGCTCTGATGATAGCTGAATAAAAAAGATATACACAAAACCATTTAAAATATGAAATTCCAAAAAAATAGTTACATAAAATACTACATAATATTAAATCTTACATCAGCAAGGCCTCCTGTTGGGTCCATGGCTGAAAAATAAATTTAAATTGTCATTTAAAATGTTAAAGATATATTTATATCTATGAAATTACAACTACAAATTACACATTCAGGCCAACATATTTAGATGTGCATTAACAGCCAAAATCAAAAAATAAATGTAAATACAAAATGTAAAATGTATGCATATTGGCAATATTGCAGAAAAAAAACAAATTTGTACATCTGAACAATGTGACATTTTTAGGTCACTTTCCGATAAAAAATAAAATAAATATAGATTTGATTTAATTTCTTTTCAATTACTTTTTGGGTTAGTTGTTGCAGCCCTATATGAATTATTTTTTTCATTATTCTTTGCACTGGCCTTGTTATATTATAACACACACACACACACACACACACACACACACACACACACACACACACACACACACACACACACGCCTTCAACCATACCTATATGTGCCTTCAACTGAGCCGAGCCTACATCTTTTCTGCACCTTTTCCATTCTGAAGGAGACCTTAAAAAAATTAAAAATTTGCAAGGGATTTTCAGAATGCTAAATGTCATCACTTTAAATGTATATAAGATTTCAAATTTACCCCGAGCCTTCAAGCAGGAGTGCACACCACCATCTCCTTATGCTTGACATAATAGCCTGTTTAAAAAAAGGCAACTATTAATACAATGTCAAAAATACAATTGTGCTTTTTACTTGCAAAAAATTAAGCTAAGATCTGAAGACTCACCTTTGAAAAGTCAAAATCCACCCCCAGAGCAATGTACAGGGCATACTGAAAGTCAAAGACTAATTGTTTGAACCATTTTATTTGGTTATTAAATTAAACTGATGTGAGTTTCAATGTGAATAGTCATAAACTCACCATGAGCACAAAGACTCCACAATTATCATCTCGACGCATTGAGAAGCCGAAGGTACTGTATGGTTCACCTGCAGAGCTGAATGTTTGCACACATTTATGTGCTTGATGAAATCTGCCTTATTTATTATTGTTGTGGGGCAGTGGCAGCAGTGATAATGCTTGTATTTTCTGCACTCCAAGTGACAGTCGAAGATTAGAAATTCTGTAAGAATCATTAACAGACAAAATTTCAAATAGTAAAATTAGTATACAAAGCTAAATGTTTGATGTAAATTTCAAATGTTAACATGATTCAGCGCTTCAGGAGCATGATGGCAAAGACTGAGAGACTGAGGAGGAGCTTCTTCCCTCAGGCCATCAGGCTCCTAAACACAAACTCTGTTCCATAAACTTTCACAAGACTCATTATTATCTGTAAAAAAAAACAAAAAACATTCATATTCTCATCATCCGTATTGCCGCTATGTGTGCATACCCAGTACAACCCGTTGCACATCCCTCTCATCCCTCCTGTTTATACTAATATTTATTAAGTCCCATATAATGTTTTTGCACATCCAATTTGTTTTGCACATCTTACTGTTTTGCACTTTTCTTTATTCTATTGCACATTTAACTTTTTAGTTCTTTTTTTACCTATATATATATATATATATATATATATGCTCTTGTGTGGTGTTACTCTTATATAATTTTTTTTGTATTCTTTGCACTGTCCACTGAGCGGACCTGATTTGACCTACATTTCACTTTTGATTATACCCTGTATAATTTATCATGTGACAAATAAAGAAACCTTGAACCTTGATTCGTAACATCACCGTTGACATTATCATTTATCACCTTGGGTCACCTTAACAATTGGGTCATTCTGGCTCAACTCAACCAGAGGTCCCTGGCTAAACATTTTGATCTTTATTTTTTTTGGTGAAAGAAAATTTCATAAATGAAGAAAGCCAAAATATTCAATGTGAGATTTGTAGCCATATTACAGGGGGGTAAAAATGATTGTAGAAAGATGACAGCATCATTATTTTATTTTAACACAGAGATTGACAGGTCTATTTGTTAAATCCATTTACTTTAGCAATCTTTTTTGCATTATATGCCAATGGTGACAGTTCAAAAATGGGGGGAAAAAACTCTTGTTTTTTGCCCCAAGTTTGCGTGCAAAAATTAAATTATGCGGTCATCTTTCTAAACTCCCCCCCCCCCCTTAATTGTGTCATTTTAACACACTCTACAAAATAGTGGATTACTCAGTAAATATGCATCAATTACATTTATTTGAAATTGAGCAGTTTTGTTGATTTGACACAGAATGACCCAAATTATGTCATGTAACAAGCATAGCACAACTAAACTTGTACTTACGTTCAAGATGAATCGCTCTAAGTCTGTGGCTTTGCAAATGAGTAAGTACCTTGTATCTTTCACATGGTTTAAAAACACTGGTTGCACAAAAAGGACACCTATACAAACTACCAACTCTGAAGGCGTCGATGCATATGCGGTCATCGTTTTGTCTCACTGTAACATGTGTCTGTCAACAACAATAAACTAATTACTAAAGCTGCAAGATATAACGCAAAGGAAATAAATTATGATCGTATTGCAACAAGCTATCGTAATATACATATTTGTGGTATATTAAGCATAGATAAACGTATGACGAATTACACCATGTCTTACCGCCGCCATCTTCTCTTGTCTAAAGGAAATTACGTAAATGTATGTTTACCGCTGATTGGCCAACACAGTAAAACGCCGTTCACCAATGAGAAACCTTTTGAAACGCCCCCTACCTTTTGGCACGCCCCCACCTTTCGGCACGCCCATTGCTCCAGGCTGCAGTTACCCCTGTCTCTTTGCATCTGAACTATATGTATATAAATAAATAATTAACAGAGTGTCTATTTACACTAAGTGCAAATAGACTTTGTTGGCAAAGGCTATTTATAGTAACTCTGCCCACTAACGTGTGATTGGGTTAGTCAACACTAAAAAAAGAGACGCTAATTCAGCATCTGTTTCAGTGGCATAAATGGTAAGACACGGTCGACCCGAGTTCGAGTCCGCCTTTTGCTAACTTTTTTCTCCCTTTTCAAATCTCATATCACATCAGAAAGGCAATTATTTTCAATAAACATGAAGGAAATAATCAAAAAGCTGAAAATAAAAGTATAGGGTAGGGTTAGGGTAGGTGCAGGGAGGGCTTTATTGTCCCAATAAGGTGGCATCCATTTAATAATTTGAAAACACTCGATACGTTATTATTGTATACTGTTTTATAATGTACTACAATACTGAGGTGTAGATAATTTCCACTATTTGCAATAAGTAGTATAAATAGCAGAAAATCTTGCTATTTTAACATAGTGTTAATAGAATCTATAGCTAGGCCTATTTGCACGTAGTGTAAATAGCATATTGTTAAAAAATGCTACTATTTGCACTTAGTGTAAATAGCCGTTGCCAATAATTAATTGTTTACTGCAATCTTTTGCAGTAATCCCTCTAAAATGTTTATAACACTGTGATGCTTTGGTCACTTTTTGGATTAAAGTTATTTTTCAATTTACAATTTTATTGTCAATATATTTTTTAATACATCACAAGCATAGACATTACGTGATTACACTTATAATGTTTAAACTGAATGAGCTATTTGTCTTGCAGTAATAATTTATTTGCTGTGTTATTAATTTATTTAGTCATTTAGCAGATGCTTTCATCCAAAGCGACTTACAAACGAGGACATTATAGAAGCAATCAAAACTAACAAAAGAGCAACAACATGCAAATGCTATTACAAGTCTTGGTTAGGCTAACGCAGTACACGTAGGAAGGTTTCCAATGTTTTTTTTTTCTGTGTTGGAACACTAAGTGTACAGTAACACTGTACACTAACACAGAAGAAATACTGCTTTTGAACTGGTTTTATGACTGAGATACGTGTAGAAATGCTCCTTTCTTTCTGCAATCTTTGTGAAGCTTGCAAATATCAAGGAATGAATGTGTCTTTACTTTTCACGATAGCCAACATTTCAGTCCTGCGTGCAATGTAATTCTCAGTCACTGGACGTGTATGGGTTGATACTGTAAAGCTCCAGACAAGTTTTCTTGAACGCACCCGTTTTTTACTCGTCTTGACTGTCGTACAGTCTGACATTAATGACAACTGAGATCCCACAGTGTGATATGATCATCATGTTTGTACAGTTTGACAAGTACAATCCTAAAGGACTTTTTAAGTAGCACAGTGTGAGCCTGGCTTTAGGCAGGTGGGATCTTTGCTACAGAAATCGACTGAGTTCACCTTTGATAAGCATTAAGACAATATTTTTTAATGACTCACAAATGCTTAGCTTTACTTGGGGAAAATGAAGTGCTTTAATATTGAAATGTAATAGTTGCAAATCATTTTAATAAATCACTTTATTGAAAGTAATTGTTTACATTGTTGTTTAGTGTATCCGGGTTCAATTATCCAATCCTGAAAGCATTCTGAAATCTTTCTGAAACTGTTTGTTTTTCAGTTGCCCAAGTTCATACAAATAGATGGAGGAGCCTGGATTGGAGGGATCTGAGATGGCAGAAATAATGAACCGAACTTTCTGTCCCTCAAATGGCTTTATTAAACCTTTGAAAAGATTCAAGTTAAATCTAATCTTTCCTAAGAGATCAGAATTAGCAAACCACTTTTTGACAGATGCCACAGAGACCATGGTTTGTTCCCCATCTAGATCTTTAAACCTGTCGGTTTTCAGGAACTCCTTCAAGGCTGAAAGATATGGGTCTTCATACTCCAGAGATGTGAAGGTCAAGCAAAGCACTCCAGGAAAATCAGGATTAATAAGGATGCTTTTGAGACCATCTGAATCTTCAATTCGGATCCCTCCCAGTGACTTGGTGAGAGAGCTCAAGAGGTCAATTTCAGACTTTGCATCATTTAACCACTGATTCATCATGTCAGCAGTGAACGGGGATGTCCTGTGGACCCTTATGATATTTTCTAGATACTTCTCCTCCATCCCTCCTCCTCGAACAGCAGGCAAAACCCTGCCAACTGCTTCCAGGAACATTGCCTTGTAAATTCTAAATGATTTCTGAAATGAGCGCAGCCTCTCTTTAATGTCTCTGAAACTATTAACCAGTGCATTTCCTAACAGGTCATTGTATGTCCTCTCTGCCTCTCCCAGCTCCTCGATTACAGATTCAGCTTCAAAAGCCACACGTATACTGATTTCTCTCTCTACACGAGCTGCTGTTGCATTCAAAAGATGAAGCGGATAAAGCCAGACCTTTATTGGAACTTCATTTTGTGGATCCTTCAGCAGAGCCGGGAGCTGCTTGAACAAATCCAGGGCCTTCATGTATGTGGTGGGGTTCTGCTGAAGGCGGACGTCACCGTAAAATGTGCAGGTGATCTTTTCAGCCATTTGCGTTTCATCAGAAGTCATATGTAAAGATGCATTTGCTTCAGCAGATAATTTAATTTTTTTGACCATGTTATTCAGACGTTGCTCAATCATCTGCTTGTTTTCCTCTTCTGATAGTGTGCGATCAAACACCATGAATGCCTGCGCTCCGTACAGCACAGCAATGACCACATGAGTTGCAGTTTTCTGCTCAAACACCTCAGGGTAGGCGATATTGCGCAGATGACTCATAGTGAGCTGTTCATATCTTGTGGTTTCACTGTAATGCATTGTGACTCTGGACTGTTGGTTTGAGGATTTAGTGTCATGCAGGTACTTGCTAGATCCTCCCACCTCCACGAGCCCTCCCATGAAACTGGCTTTCAGGGAAGCGCTTGCGTCCAGGAGACTGAATTTACTTGAGAGAGAGTCAGAGCTTCTGTAGTCCACATTTGTCTGAGGCTTTGGACGACTGTCTAGATCTTCACTCAGTGATTTCTTATCCCACAGAGTAACACCTGAAATCAGATGTAGCTATAACAGTTATTCTATGTATGAAGAAGTGGCTGATGGATGGTTTAGTGAAGGGTCAACCTACAGGTTTATATATACAGTATATATACAGTGCTCAGCATAAATGAGTACACCCCCTTTGAAAAGTAACATTTTATACAATATCTCAATGAACACAAAAACATTTTCCAAAATGTTGACAAGACTAAGTTTTATATAACATCTGTTTAACGTATAACATGAAAGTAAGGTTAATAATATAACTCAGAGAACAACATTTTCACTCAAATTTGGGTGATGCAAAAATGAGTACACCCCATAGAAAAAGTCTCTGGAGCAAAGCTAAATTTTAGACTACAAATGTCTAATTTAACAAGAATTCAACCACAGTGAGTCTAATTATTCATTACACAGTTGACTAAAAAAGGGTGTTACTTAAAGAAAACCCCTTCCCATTTCATGCTGTCAGCAATGGCACCACATGGAAGAGAAATGTCACAAGACCTGAGAAAGAAAATCATTTCTTTACACAAGAAAGGTGAAGGCTACAAGAAGATCAGCAAAGCTTTACTTATCAGTCAGAATACTGTAGCAAAAGAGGTACAAACATTTAAAAAAGATGGAACTGCAACCATCTCACAGAGACGTCCAGGTCGTCCACGGAAGTGAACACCTCGTCAGGAGCGTCTTCTGATGAGAAGGGTTGAAGAAAATCGACATGCAAGTTCACTGCAGTTATCTACAGAAGTAGAAAGCCAAACTGGGGTGACTATTTCCCGTGACACAATACGGCGTACACTGCAGAGGAATGGCATGCATGGGTGCCGTCCACGAAAGAAGCCTCTCCTAAAGCCCAGGCACAAAAAAGCCCGCCTAGAGTTTGCCAGGACCCATGCTGACAAAGATGAAGACTACTGGGACTCTATACTCTGGAGTGATGAGACCAAGATAAATGTTTTTGGAACTGATGGCTTCAAAACGGTATGGCGTCGCAAAGGTGAGGAATACAAAGAAAAATGCATGGTGCCTACAGTGAAACATGGTGGTGGCAGTGTCCTTATGTGGGGCTGCATGAGTGCTGCTGGTGTCGGGGAGCTGCATTTCATTGATGGCATCATGAATTCACAAATGTACTGCTCTATACTGAAAGAGAAGGTGCTACCATCACTCCGTGCCCTTGGTCGTCGTGCACTTTTCCAACATGACAATGATCCTAAACACACATCTAAGGCCACTGTTGTATTTCTGAAGAAGAACAGGGTGAAAGTGATTCAGTGGCCAAGTATGTCTCCTGATCTGAACCCAATCGAACACCTATTCTGAAGAGACAAGTTGAGCATCACTCTCCATCCAGCATCCAATCTCTAAAAGAGGTCGTTCTTGAAGAATTGAAAAAGATAGATCTGGCAAAATGTCGCCAACTTGTTCATTCCATGCCTAGAAGACTTGGTGCTGTCATTAAAAATCATGGAGGCCATAAAAAGTACTAGATTTAGTAGTTTTTGTGGTGGGGTGTACTCTTTTTTGCATTACCCTAATTTGAGTAAAACTGAAAAATGTGTAATCTAAGTTCCCTTTCGAAGGGAACTTCTACGCTACGTCCTCTAGGGGACGCTATGGGAACGCCTCCAGCGTGACCGGTTACCTGAAGCATGATTAAAAACACCCAATGCACCTGGCATTGGCAGGTGGACGCCTATGACGCAAGCTAACGAGCATCTGCGAGCATAAAAGGGCACCTGTGGAACACATCATCCTCTTTTTTCCTTCAGGGGACCTTGTTTCTGAAGTGTGAGTAGATATGTCTGTTGAGAAGCGCTTTAGGAGGTGTGTCGATCCGTGTCAGCGCTGTCTGACACTAGATCACACACGCGATCTATGCGTTATGTGTTTGGGCGAAGAGCACGCGTGCTCTGTTCTCGAGGGAATGGAGTGCGTTCATTGTGAGCCTTTTTTCTGTGGGAAAAAGCTCCGCTCTCGGTTGTCCCGTTTTCTCGAGAGAATTGCGGCAATCATCTGCCCCCCGCGGCTCGGGTCTAGCCGCTGCTGAGGCAGTGAAGAGACTGAGTTCGCGGCGATCGCAGATGAAGCTTGCGAATGAGTTTGAGAGAGAGAAAAAATGATTTTTTCATCTCGCGCTCGACAGCGGCTGACGAGAGTGAACTGTGGGAGGAAGATGTATTGTCTGTTACATCTTCTGATCCAGCAGGAAGTGCTTTGCTGGCTCATGGTGCGCTTCCCGCGATGTAGAGCTGCTGGAGGTTATGAAGCGTGCGCTTCTGCTAGGTAAACCTACAGTGGATGCACGAAAAAGGGGGAGTGGCTCGCAGTAGACTTGAGGAGCGATCTCTCTCTGGCATAACCTCCCAGCTCCCGTGAGCCTCCCATTCCTTCTCCAGATATTCATAGTAAGATCGTAAACCATATTCAGCCCGCATCCATTGATATAAGCATGTTAATTATGCTGACATCGAAGGGAGGCGCGAGCGCGGATATGCGTCAATGCCCCCTAGGGGCGCTTGCGAGCTAAAAAAAAAAAAAAAAAAAAAACCTGGATCGAGTGTTGTAGGCTTCCTCTCAAGAGAGTCATTCTGCTGAAGCCGCCACTCTCCAGGGCTCCGCTTAGATCACACTATTAATGTGTAGGATCTATTGTGAGCCTTGCTAGCTTTCTCTAGCGCTGAGTGTTGTCAGGTCTCCTCTCACTTTAGAGAGTCGTTATGCTGAGACCTCCACTCTTAAGAGCTCCTGTACCTGGATGGAGTGTTGTTAGGCTTCCTCTCATTTGAGAGCGTCCTTTCGCTGAAGTCTCCGCTTTCCAGAGCTCCGCTTAGACCACACTATTAGTGTGTAGGATCTATTGTGAGCCTTGCTAGCTTTCTCTAGCGCTGAGTGTCGTCAGGTCTCCTCTCACTTTAGAGAGTCGTTATGCGGAGACCTCCACTCTTAAGAGCTCCTGTACCTGGATCGAGTGTTGCTAGGCTTCCTCTCATTTAAGAGAGTCATTCTGCTGAAGCCTCCGCTCTCCAGAGCTCCGCTTAGACCGTACTATTGGTGTGTAGGATCTATTGTGAGCCTTGCTAGCTTTCTCTAGCACTGAATTTTGTCAGGTCTCCTCTCACTTTAGAGAGTCGTTATGCTGAGACCTCAACTCCTAAGAGCTCCTGAACCAGGATGGAGGGTTGCTAGGCTTCCTCTCGGTTAAGAGAGTCATTTCGCTGAAGCCTCCGCTCTCCAGAGCTCCGCTTAGACGGCACTGTTAGTATGTAGGCTCTATTGTGAGCCTCACTAGCTGTCTGTAGCGCTGAGTGTAGTCAGGTCTCCTCTCGCTTTAGAGAGTCGTTATGCTGAGACCTCCACTCTTAAGAGCCCCTCAACCAGGGTTGAGTGTTGTTAGGCTTCCCTCTCAGTAGAGAGCCGTTCTGCTGAAGCCTCCACTCTTCAGAGCTCCGTCTCTGGCAGTAAAGGAGGTAGGCTCTGAGGAGCCTCACTAACTGCTTCTGGCGTTGAGTGTAGCCAGGCTGAGGCCTCCACTCTTAAGAGATCCCCTACTCGGATTGAGTGTTGCTAGGCTTCCTCTCGTTTAAGAGAGTCATTCTGCTGAAGCCGCCACTCTCCAGGGCTCCGCTTAGACGGCACGGTTAGTATGTAGGCTCTATTGCGAGCCTCGCTAGCTGTCTGTAGCGCTGAGTGTAGTCAGGTCTCCTCTCGCTTTAGAGAGTCGTTATGCTGAGACCTCCACTCTCTAGAGCTCCGCTTAGGCAGTACTGTGCAAAGGCTCTTTCTTGAGCCTCACTAACTGCCTCTGGCGTTGAGTGTAGCCAGGTCTCCTCTCACTTAGAGAGTCATTATGCTGAGACCTCCACTCTGAGAGTTCCCTACTTGGATCGAGTGTCAGGCTTCCTCTCATTTAAGAGAGTCATTCTACTGAAGCCTCTGCTCTCCAGAGCTCCGCTTAGGCAGCACCTTTAGTACGTAGTCTCTATTGTGAGCCTCGCTAGCTGTCTTTAGCGCTGAGTGTAGTCGGGTCTCCTCTCGCTTTAGAGAGTCATTATGCTGAGACCTCCACTCTTAAGAGCCCCCCAACTAGGGTTGAGTGTTGTTAGGCTTCCTCTCGTTAGAGAGTCATCCTGCTGAGGCCTCCACTCTTCAGAGCTCCGTCTGGCAGTAATAGGAGAATGTATACTCCTTTTGAGCACTACTAACGGCCTGTGGCGTTGAGTGTAGCCAGTTCTCCTCTCAATTAGAGAGTCGTTATACTGAGACCTCCACTCTTGAGTTCCCCTACCTGGATCGAGTGTTAGGCTTCCTCTCATTTAAGAGAGTCATTCTACTGAAGCCTCTGCTCTCCAGAGCTCCGCTTAGGCAGCACCTTAGTACGTAGTCTCTATTGTGAGCCTCACTAGCTGTCTTTAGCGCTGAGTGTAGTCAGGTCTCCTCTCGCTTAGAGAGTCGGTATGCTGAGACCTCCACTCTTAAGAGCCCCCCAACTAAGGTTGAGTGTTGCTAGGCTTCCTCTCGTTTAGAGAGTCATTCTGCTGAAGCCTCCACTCTCTAGAGCTCCGCTTAGGCAGTACTATGCACAGACTTTTTCTTGAGCCTCACTAACTGCCTTTGGCGTTGAGTGTAGCCAGGTCTCCTCTCACTTAGAGAGTCATTATGCTGAGACCTCCACTCTGAGAGTTCCCTACCTGGATCGAGTGTTAGGCTTCCTCTCATTTAAGAGAGTCATTCTACTGAAGCAGCTGCTCTCCAGAGCTCCGCTTAGGCAGCACCTTTAGTACGTAGTCTCGATTGTGAGCCTCGCTAGCTGTCTTTAGCGCTGAGTGTAGTCAGGTCTCCTCTCACTTTAGAGAGTCGTTATGCTGAGACCTCCACTCTTAAGAGCCCCCCAACTAGGGTTGAGTGTTGTTAGGCTTCCTCTCGTTAGAGAGTCGTCCTGCTGAGGCCTCCACTCTTCAGAGCTCCGTCTGGCAGTAATAGGAGAATGTAGACTCCTTTGAGCATCACTAACTGCCTGTGGCGTTGAGTGTAGCCAGGTCTCCTCTCAATTAGAGAGTAGTTATGCTGAGGCCTCCACTCTTGAGTTCCCCTACCTGGATCGAGTGTTAGGCTTCCTCTCGTTTAAGAGAGTCATTTTACTGAAGCCTCTGCTCTCCAGAGCTCCGCTTAGGCAGCACCATTAGTATGTAGTCTCTATTGTGAGCCTCGCTAGCTGTCTTTGGCGCTGAGTGTAGTTAGGTCTCCTCTCGCTTTAGAGAGTCGGTATGCTGAGACCTCCACTCTTAAGAGCCCCTCAACTAGGGTTGAGTGTTGTAAGGCTTCCTCTCGTCAGAGAGTCATTCTACTGAAGCCGCCACTCTATAGAGCTCCGCTTAGGCAGCACAATGCACAGGCTCTTTCTTGAGCCTCACTAACTGCCTCTGGCGCTGAGTGTAGCCAGGTCTCCTCTCAATTAGAGAGTCATCATGCTGAGACCTCCACTCTTAAGAGTTCCCCTACCTGGATTGAGTGGGCCAGGTGTTCTCTCGTTTGAGAGTCATTCTGCCTAAGCCTCCACTCTCCAGAGCTCCGCTTAGGCAGTACTACGTGCATGCTCCATCCTGAGCCTCACTAGCTGTTCATAGCGTCGAGTGTAGAAGTCTCCTCTCAATTTAGAGAGTCGCTTTCTGAGACTTTCACTCCGAGAGCCATACTCTCGTGAGCTAGTCTATGATGGCGAGCTTTGAGCTGGCCTGAAGAAGGGTTTTATTTTGACCCTAGTTCTGCTGAGCAGGGATGGTGTTCCTCAAGTCTGTGACTTAGGAATCCAGCTTTTGGACACTTTTCCCTCAGCATGGCGGCGTGGGCATAGCGTTCCCATAGCGTCCCCTAGAGGACGTAGCGTAGAAGTTCCCTTCGAAAGGGAACGTCTCAGGTTACATATGTAACCATAGTTCCCTGAGAATGGGAACGAGACGCTACGTCTCTGGGCCATGCTTCGGGCATTCCTGTCGGTCCCCCTTGAAAAAAAGAGGATGATGTGTTCCACAGGTGCCCTTTTATGCTCGCAGATGCTCGTTAGCTTGCGTCATAGGCGTCCACCTGCCAATGCCAGGTGCATTGGGTGTTTTTAATCATGCTTCAGGTAACCGGTCACGCTGGAGGCGTTCCCATAGCGTCCCCTAGAGGACGTAGCGTCTCGTTCCCATTCTCAGGGAACTATGGTTACATATGTAACCTGAGACGTTATATTATTCACCTTACTTTCATGTTATAAGTTAAACCGATGTTATATAAAACTAAGTCTTGTCAACATTTTGGAAAATGTTTTTGTGTTCATTGAAATATTGTTTAAAATGTTACTTTTCAAAGGGGGTGTACTCATTTACGCTGAGCACTGTATATATATATATATATATATATATATATATATATATATATATGATTATTATTTTTTCATAGTAAGTGGTGATTCAACGTATTTTATTTTATTAGTTTATTTAGGGTAGAGAAGCACCTGGAAGAAATGAATCCTTGCGGCAGTCGTACAGCATACCAGGAAACAGAGGTCTTCCTAGAGCTGCCACTTCCATTTTCTCTGATGGCAGAGCTGTTGAAAATAACAAAGAAAAAATATGAATTCAGAACAGATAAAAAAAAAATAGGTTGTCAAAGTTTGGCATGAGAAACCATGAACAGCAAGTTGCTAACATGATTTAACATCTTGCTACTATTTTAAACATTTTTCTAGCATGTTGCTAGCATCAATTAGTACATTGTTAGCATGATTTAACATGTTGCTAACAAGATTTAATACATTGTAAACACGAATTAGCTTTTTGCTAACATGTTTTAACTAGTGCTGTTAAAATTATCGCGTTAACGCAGGCAAATCATTTTACACCTGATTCAACTAGTCAGTGAAGTGTGTCAGAAAAGGTAAAGAGAGTTGAGAGAAAATACGATGTGTGTCAAATCCGCGTAACGTTCAGTAGCGGCAGCTCTTAAAGAAATGGCAGCCAAAAACATGGCTCGTTCATCAAGAACAGAAGAAATCAATAACTTTTATAGCTTTAAGGATTCATCTGTATTTATTTTTGAATTTAGTGTTTAATAACTACTCAATTTCTGTATATTTCTGCACAGGTAGATAAATATGACATTTATTATTATGGGTTTATGTGAATATTGTTTAATTCAATTAGAAGTTATTTTTAAAGTCTATTAAATGTAAAGCTCTTAATTATTATGTAAAGTTGAATGGCTATTATTAATGGTTAAATATTAGGGGGATTTTTTATATAGGGAAATCAGTATTAATTGATATCAGTGATACTGGCCTTCAGTCATAAACAAGATGCCTTTAAACAACTATTACAAATATACTGTCTTTGTTGTTTGCACATTAATTTGATGATTGAATGTAAAATAATTGCAATATAAAAGTATATTTAAAACTTTAATGTTAGGTGGGATTAATCACCATTAATTTCAGAAAAAAATGTGCAATTAATTAATTATTTTTTTAACTGATTGACAGCACCAGTTTTAATACTTTAGCTTGAAATATGCCATGTTGTTGGCAAGTTTTATCATATTGTTAGCATGAATTAGTATGTTTCTAACATGTTTTATCACATTACTAGAATTAAATAACTTGTTGCTAGGTGCTCCACGTTCCATTCTGTCTCGTGCATAGTCATATCCACACAGCTTTCAAAGTATACTCAACCATGGATGAGCGTGGATGGACAACATGTGTGCGGCACCTATTGCCTGTGCTCTTCTCTCTGACTCTTCTGATGACAAAAATGCGTCATGCAGACAGTGCGCGAACCGTCGCGGGACCCTGGATGCCGAAGTATACTTTGGGCTTTACAAGTAATGAGGGTTACATAATCAGATTGCTTTTTTCAAGTAGTTCATAAAGTAACACATTACTCTTTAATTTAAAACGAGAAAATATCTGAATTGCTTGTTAAAATAGATACAGCCAGTTACTTTGATTTCCCATACTGACTGGCAATGTCTGTGCTGATGACCTTCAATGATCACATTCAACCATACTAATAAGCAAAAATGACTCTAGATAAATAATTAATTTACTTGATTTAATTGATTTTTTCTTGCTAAATAATGTTAAACTTTCTTCTCCTACATCAAATTCTTCTGCGATCCATGGCTGCACAGCTGAAAGGTTTGTTAGAGCTGTGAATTTACATTTTCTCCAGCCTGAGGCTTCACTTTTTGTGTGAAAGGGCTTTTAGATTTGCCAACGTTAAGAGCTTTTTACATCAAAAACAAACAAGCAAGCCCAGTCTGGGCTGGTGTGATTGAGTAGAGGCAGGGACTAATTTGCATATTCATGGAATCACATATACTAAATAAGTGGAAGGTGTAGATTTACATTCAAGCTATTTTAAGGCATGAAAAATGATGTTCACTGGAGAAAAAAAAATGTTATTTCATTAATTGTCAAATATTGACTAGAGGCTGACCAATTTAACAGTCTGAACTCAGTTATTGCACACATTGAGTTCTTAACAGCACATTCACCTCACCTCATCGCTCGCATCTTACCTCGAATCTTCAAAACTCCTCTGGTTACTCTTATGGTTTTTTCAGATAAAGTCCAAATCTTGTCAGCTTTGGGTTGCAACATTCCCTATTTTTGAAGAAATGGTTAACAATTAAATCTTCCATAGATTTTTATAACATTTGAAGAACATTTGCATTTTGTCTGAGTGAGTGCACTCACCTCTGCATTTATCACAGCAAGGTACGCCAGCCACAGATAAGCACATATGTAGATGCAATTCGGCTGCTTCAGGTACACCAGAAATAATGCCATCTTAGAAAGGTTAAGACTAACCTGCAGTTAATAACACCAATTGAATCATCACAAACATTTCTGAGGAAAAATATATTAATTACACTTATTCTAAGTTAGATCCACTATTGTATGTTATTGCCATATGGCAACAAATCATAAAGTAACTTTTTTTTTTACAGCACTTCAAGTTAAGCCATTCCAAGAAAAGAAAAAGACTCAAACATTTTTTTTTATAGGTCTATCATAAATGTGTGTGGTAGAGGGTTAAAATAAATGTACAAAATGATGCTCAGTGCATTGAATTAACTGATTTTGAGAAGAGTTCATTCAGAAATCTTCTATGCTAATCATCAACTTATTTCTCATGACAAATCTGTATAAATAGTTTCAGTGAAAATAAGATAAATCATAAGAACTATGAAATATAAGATTGAACCACTTATGGGTATGAAATTTCAATCAAGCAAATGCAGACGTAAAAACTGTAGTATAGTTCAAAACACTGAAATGAATAAGCTTAATTAATTTATATTTGTTTTTATGGCAGTGCTGGAAATACTATACATATTAATCTATAAGGGACTAACTTTCTAGTCTCTCGGGTTTCAACCTGACAGTTTCAAATTGTATTATGCTTAACATCTAAAAGGCTTGTGTTATATATGTACAATTACAAAAACTACAATATACATGACTTTATTTGACTTTATTAAATTACAAATTTCTGTAGTTTCTTTGCAGTCTGGTGATGTTTTTTATTTATTTTTTTAAACATGTCTATAAATCACCTGTAATCACATCTGAGTTTAAAAAGCACATTCACACTAACATTACCTGTTCATAATGTATATATATATACTGTATATAAATTACCTGGAGTCTCTGTGTTTTGGTAGGTTAGGAGATGAAAACTTATCTTCAACTGGCTGATGAGCTTCAACAAGTCTGAAGCTCATCAGATTGCTGTAGTCATATTTATACTCAGGAAAAACTGGCCCTTTGGCTTCATGAACCCAGACTCTGCTGGAGATTATAGATTAGTGCCTCCACTGGAATATCACAGCACAACATTGTGAGGTCAGTGTTATCTGTGTTTGTGCCAAAAAAAGATAAAGATTTGTGTTTGATGATCAATGGGTTTCAGAAATATGGGTACCCTTGTTAAATATTTTACAAATTATATTTGCTGGAGCTTTCAGTGGGACTGAGTTTTATGGTCAGATGACAGAAAAATAAAGCTTTAATTTCCATCTATGGTGAATTTGCAGAAACTCCTCTTTGCAGTTTATTTTGTTGTTAATATTTAGACAATTTTATGATTTTTATTTAACTTATCTGTGTCAAATAACATTTATTCAGAGCAATTTAATAATCTTGTCATCAAACATCACTGTAATATATATATATATAGAATATATACCTGTATATAATATAGAGAAGCCACTGATGCTTCGACTTGGATTGACCTGGAACAGGTTTTGATAACACTGGCATGTTTTACAGAAAATGCATTCAGTCTAACCTGAAGCATTATAAAAAGAATGCCCTACAGAGTAAGTAAATAAATACATACATACTCTCTCTCTCAATTCAATTCAATTAAAATTCAAAATTGCTTTATTGGCAATGTACCACACTAAACTCGCAATACATTTATATAAAAACATCACTGTAACCATTTAGCAGTATTCAATGCATGAAATTTGCACATTGACAATATATAGCTTATATTAGGTCTGGGTAAGGTTGGCTATTTCATGACACAATACAAATAATCTATCATGATGCATACGCAAAATCAAGATGCATGAGGCAGCACAAAATCACAAAACATCAAACACCACATGACCAGGCTAATTTTCAAGCAGTTATGGTAGCTGCTGGTATGCAAAAAGCATTCCTGATACTGGCCCACTTCAAGCACTGAAAGGACACTTCACTCAGCACTTGGGAAGAGGGATTCACAGTCATCACAACACTCATTTGTGCCAAAAAGACAAAATAATCATTGTACATATGCTATTATTTTGCATCCTATGCAATGTTTATGCTGCCCCTCTATCAGGCAGAGTGCTGTATATGTGCAGAGTTGATTTCCTCAATTATAAGTCACTTTGGATAAAAGCGTCTGCTAAATGAATAAATGTAAGTGTAAATTTCCTTAAAGCAGGGGTGCCAAACTAAGTTCCTGGAGGGCTGCAGCACTACAGAGATTAGTTCCAACCCTGCTCCAACACATAAGCCCTGGGTGCTTCTCAATATTCAAATTGATGTTTCCTCGCTCCTCTGTCCTCGAGCCTGTGACTCAGAAACTGATCAAACTCAGCCATCTTAAAGGACATATTAATTCTCTGTTTGCACCGTGAGGAGGCGAGGATCGAGGAGTGAGGAGGCGTCCAGAGGAGCTATGAGTAAGGAAACACAGGTGTATCCTATGTGGAAGTCTTTTTCGGCAAAAAACCTGACGCACATTAAATTCTCCTCCCCTTTCATATCTGTCCTAATAATTTGAATTTACGTTTTACCTTTGTAGATTGCATACATGTCATATGTTTCAACAGGGCATTTTGCTTTATTAATATTTATTATGAATGTCTTATATAACAAACTTTAACAACAAAAGGGCAGATCCCTCTAGCGCAGCTGATGATGCTTTGTAGTAACGCTTGAGTGGTCAAGAATATTCCAATTTACACATAACTGTGCCTTTGGTTCCTTTGAGTCTTCATTTCTTTTCTTGCATCCTTTCCTCATATCCTAAGGTGGGAGGAGCTAAGACACCTAGAAAGGAAGCGAGGAAAGGAAATGAGGACGTACAAATAAGAAATGAGAAGCACACCAACCTTGCATCCCAATGTGCAAACTATCCACCCTATCTGTCCTAAATAGTATTGAAAATTACTAATCACATAGAATTTAGGATGGATAGTATGCACATTGGGACTCTTGCCAGGCGTGTTTAATTAGGTTTGGAACTAAACTTTGCAGGGCTGTGGCCCTCCAGGAACCGAGTTTGACACCCCTGCCCTAAAGCATTTCATAAGCACTTAATCTGTTGGACACATGCACTCCAGGGCAGAGCCCGAATCCAGAATCCTATCTCCACTGTGCATACAATAAACATGTTTGTAGTGCCAACAAATGCTGTTCTCAAATATTTGAAGGGACAGTGGGCCAAACGATGAAAAGGGCACCAGATCAATGATTTATATAATCTCCAGACATGATTTGCTAAAAACAGAGGGGAGCACATTTGAATGTTATCAAACAGCGGGACAAAACAGACAAACAAACAAACAATAAATAAATACATAAATACTATTTTTGAAAATACAGCTGCAAGCAGCAATTAATGGGCCAAGCACTACAGAAGCAAGCAACCTAGCAAACATCAGATTACAAGAAACTCATAGCAATGATGAAAATGAAATTGAGTGGAATAGATGGTGGGGAGGAAATCTGGCATTAAGTCATGGGAAAAACAATAGTGCTGGAGTAGCTATATTATTTAAAAAGGCTTAAATGTCAATATTTAATATACTGAAGAGATTGAAAAGGGAAGGGTATTATTATTAAAAATAGAGCATGGAGAACATGCCTTTGTGTTAGTGAATGTGTATGCTCCAAATAATGGGTTAGAAAGAGTAAGAGTTTTTGATCAATTACATAAAGTACTTCAAAAATTTGATGATGATATTTGGTTAGTGTTCGGAGGAGACTGGAATAGTACTATTTATTTTTTATTTGATAGAAATGGAGAAGAATCACATAGTCTCTCTAGTGAATCACTGTCCAATACAATGGAGAAATATGATTTAAAGATGTGTGGAGAAGGAGGAACATAGGTGTAAGACAAAATACCAGGGGCGGTTCTGGACTACAGTAACTGGGGAGGCCAGGCAGGGGCCACTTGTGCGTTTAGGGGGCACAATTTTAAAATTAATCTTAACCTTAAGTATTATTAATTCAGTAATTTTTCATCATGTCATGTATCACTGCAATCTCTAAAAGTACTCTATAACAATGTCAACTAAATTAAATATTTCATCATGTTTCATTTATTTGACAAATGTGACCCTTGACCACAAAACCAGTCATAAGGGTAAATGTTTTAAAAATCAGTGAACGCAGATTTGAATTTAGCAGCTGGTGATGTTTTTTCTTTATATATAAAATATATATATATATTTATATTAGGGCTGTCAATCGATTAAAATGTTTAATCGCATGATTACCATGACTTAACTCATGATTAATCACAATTAAATAGGTGAGATTACCTTAAATGAATACATTAATCAACTCTAATCAACATGGACATGGACAAATATGGATGCTTTATGCAAAGGTATGTTTATTATTATTGAAACTCAACATAGAGCATGAAGACTAGACATGTTTCAAAGGTCATATATGTTTTTCAAAGAACTTGTTCATGTCTATTAGACACATGAAAAAAGAAATTCCAGGTTTCCATTACTTCTGTCTTTGCTCTGAGCAATTTACTGGCACAAACCTGTTTCAATTTTTGCAGGACAGGGCAGTTCTTCTGAACATGCAAAATGTACATTTATTATTTATTAATATAATTTTTCCCCTCTCTGTGCCCACATACTTGTATTTTGATGCAGCTACATTCTCAATAAAACAGCTTTCATTTATACAGTGGGGCAAAAAAGTATTTAGTCAGCCACCAATTGTGCAAGTTCTCCCACTTAAAAAGATGAGAGAGGCCTGTAATTTTCATCATAGGTATACCTCAACTATGAGAGACAAAATAAGAAAAAAAAATACACAAAATCACATTGTAGGATTTTTAAAGAATTTTTTTGCAAATTATGGTGGAAAATAAGTATTTGGTCACCTACAAACAAGCAAGATTGCTGGCTCTCACAGACCTGTAACTTCTTCTTTAAGAGGCTCCTCTGTCCTCCACTCGTTACCTGTATTAATGGCATCTGTTTGAACTCGTTATCAGTATGAAAGACACCTGTCCACAACCTCAAACAGTCACACTCCAAACTCCACTATGGCCAAGACCAAAGAGCTGTCAAAGGACACCAGAAACACAATTGTAGACCTGCACCAGGCTGGGAAGACTGAATCTGCAATAGGTAAGCAGCTTGGTGTGAAGAAATCAACTGTGGGAGCAATTATTAGAAAATGGAAGACATACAAGACCACTGATAATCTCCCTCGATCTGGGGCTCCACGCAAGATCTCACCCCGTGGGGTCAAAATGATCACAAGAACTGTGAGCAAAAATCCCAGACCCACACGGGGGGACCTAGTGAATGACCTGCAGAGAGCTGGGACCAAAGTAACAAAGGCTACCATCAGTAACACACTGCACCGCCAGGGACTCAAATCCTGCAGTGCCAGACGTGTCCCCCTGCTTAAGCCAGTACATGTCCAGGCCCGTCTGAAGTTTGCTAGAGAGCATTTGGATGATCCAGAAGATGATTGGGAGAATGTCATATGGTCAGATGAAACCAAAATAGAACTTTTTGGTAAAAACTCAACTTGTCGTGTTTGGAGGAGAAAGAATGCCATACCTACTGTGAAGCATGGGGGTGGAAACATCATGCTTTGGGGCTGTTTTTCTGCAAAGGGACCAGAACGACTGATCTGTGTAAAGGAAAGAATGAATGGGGCCATGTATCGTGAGATTTTGAGTGAAAACCTCCTTCCATCAGCAAGGGCATTGAAGATGAAACGTGGCTGGGTCTTTCAGCATGACAATGATCCAAACACACACCGCCCGGGCAACGAAGGAGTGGCTTCGTAAGAAGCATTTCAAGGTCCTGGAGTGGCCTAGCCAGTCTCCAGATCTCAACCCCATAGAAAATCTTTGGAGGGAGTTGAAAGTCCCAAAACATCACCTGCTCTAGAGGAGATCTGCATGGAGGAATGGGCCAAAATACCAGCAACAGTGTGTGAAAACCTTGTGAAGACTTACAGAAAACGTTTGACCTCTGTCATTGTCAAGATGTCAAGATGGCGCCGAGGATGGCAGCCGTGTTGCGAGCTCCGGGAAAACTTTGCAGTTTTTCGTATGTTTTATTTGTTTTTTTGTTGTTTTACGTGTTAGATGTTGTTAGTATAACTGTCTACGATAGAGACACGCTTTTGAACATTGGTTCCTCCGTCGCGCAACGCAAACCGGACTTTGAGTTTTTGAATGCCGGTGGACTGTTCACGGACACGGCATCCGAAACCTTTGTGTGGGTTGCGAAAGCGAGGAGACGCCGCCGACGCCGAAAACGAGGAAAACGAGCTGGCGTTCTCGTCAGACTGAGACGCCGTGCTTTCCGACCTCCTCTCCCAACCATTTTACTGGCCAACGTTCAGTCACTGGATAACAAACTCTGTGAACTGCGGGCGCGCATCTCATACCAACGAGAAACAAGGGACTGCTGTGTTATTTGCCTCACAGAAACCTGGATGTTCCAGACTCAGCCATCGAGCTCACGGGCTTCTCCGTGCACCGCTCGGACAGAACGGAAGAGCTCACAGGGAAAAGCAGAGGCGGGGGTGTTTGCTTCTACATCAACAACTCGTGGTGTGATGAAAGGAACATACACTCTATTAAATCCTTCTGCTCCCCTGATCTGGAATTTAATACGCTTCTGTGTCGACCGTTCTGGCTACCGAGGGAATTTACAGCGATCATAATCACGGCTGTTTATATCCCCCCCCAAGCCAACACAGACCAGGCACTCAAGGAACTGTACAGGAATATAAGTGAGCAGGAATCAGCGCACCCAGATGCAGCTTTTATTATCACAGGGGACTTTAATAAAGCCAACTTCAAAACAATAGCTCCAAAATACTTTCAACACGTCACCATCAACACGCGTGGAGATCGCACACTCGACCATTGTTACTCCCCCCTCCGGGACGCATACAAGTCCCTCCCCCGCCCACCTTTTGGCAAATCGGATCACTCTTCCGTTCTGCTCCTGCCTGCTTATAGGCAGAAACTGAAACGTGAAGCACCCGCCCTCAGGACAGTTCAATGCTGGTCGGACCAATCGGACGCTATACTACAGGACTGTTTTGATCACGTGGACTGGGACATGTTCCGGGCAGCGTCTGATGACGACATAGAGGCGTATTCAGATACGGTCACGTGTTTCATCAGGAAGTGTATAGACGATGTAGTTCCGACCAAAACCATCCGGATCTACCCCAACCAAAAACCGTGGATTAACAGCGATGTTCGATCAGCCTTGTCAGCGCGGACATCTGCCTTTAAATCCGGAAACACTGACGATCGGAAACAAGCCAGTTACGATCTCAGGAGATCCATCAAAGCAGCCAAACGAACATATAAAAACAAAGTTGAAGAACACTTCAACAACAATAACCCAAGAAGCATGTGGCAGGGCATTAACAACATCACAGGCTTTAAAGGGAGTAAACCAGCTACTGTGAACATCGCAGCCTCTCTACCGGACGAGCTCAACACCTTTTATGCTCGTTTCGAGGCTGATTACACCGCACACACAGAGAGCGCTGCCGCGGCTGCTGCAGAAGAGGTCAGTCCACTCACCCTTTCTGTCACGGATGTAACCCGATCCTTCAAACGGGTGAACATCCGTAAAGCCGTGGGACCTGATGGTATACCAGGCCGTGTGCTCAAAGCATGCGCTTTCCAGCTAGCCGGGGTTTTTACAGATATTTTCAATCTGTCCCTCTCTCTGTCTGTGGTTCCCTCATGCTTCAAAAAATCCATCATTGTGCCCATACCAAAGAAAAACAAAATCACATGCTTGAATGACTGGAGGCCCGTTGCTCTGACCCCCATCTTCAGCAAGTGTTTTGAGAAGCTTGTCAGAGACTACATCTGCTCTGTGCTGCCTGCTTCACTGGACCCACTACAATTTGCATACCGCAGTAACCGTTCCACAGACGATGCTATTGCCTTCACCCTGCACACTGCTCTCTCCCACCTGGAAAATAAGAACACCTATGTGAGGATGCTGTTCGTGGATTATAGTTCAGCATTTAACACTATAGTGCCTGCCACACTGGTTGCGAAGCTCCAGACTCTAGGACTGAACAGATCTCTGTGCAGCTGGATCCTTGGATCCTTGCAGCTGGACTTCCTGACAGGCAGAAGTCAGGTGGTCAGAATGGGCAACAACACATCATCTCCCCTGATCCTCAACACTGGTGCACCGCAGGGCTGCGTCCTCAGCCCACTCCTGTACTCCCTGTACACACACGACTGTACAGCTACACACAGCTCCAATGTCATCGTCAAATTTGCTGATGACACAACGGTGATAGGCCTGATCACCGACAACGATGAGACGGCCTACAGAGAGGAGGTGAGTACCCTGACTAAATGGTGTCAGGAGAACCACCTCTCACTCAACATCGACAAGACCAAGGAGCTGGTGGTGGATTACAGGAGACAGAGCAGAGAACACACACCCATCACCATCGACAAGACACCTGTGGAGCGGGTGACCAGCTTTAAGTTCCTCGGCGTTCACATCACTGAGGATCTCACATGGTCTGCTCACACAGATGCAGTGGTGAAGAAGGCACATCAGCGTCTCTTCTTCCTGAGGACGGCTGAGGAAGTTTGGAACGAGCCCCAGAATCCTCAGGTCCTTCTACACCTGCACTGTGGAGAGCATCCTGACCGGCTGTATCACCGCCTGGTATGGAAACAGCACCGCTGGCAACCGCAGGGCTCTGCAAAGGGTCGTGCGAACTGCCCGCCACATTGTTGGAGGTGAGCTTCCCTCCCTCCAGGATATCTACACCAGGCGGTGTACAAGGAAAGCCCGGAGGATTATCAAAGACTCCAGCCACCCGTCCCACAGACTGCTCTCTCTGTTGCCCTCAGGGCGACGTTTCCGCAGCATCCGATCCCGCACTAGCCGACTGAGGGACAGCTTTTTCCCTCAGGCTATCAGGCTAATGAACAGTCACAAATAACTCACCTACATCACACTCCCACTCACACAACATGCCATGCACTGCACTTTAACACCGTTCAACTGGACTACACGCACACACTGCACTAATCACAACCTATCTGCTATCACTGGACACCATACGATGCACATCCACGACACTGCATATGAATAATCTGTTGCACCTTTGCACATCTATCTGCTGCTCAACCAATCTGCTGTTAATTTATAATCTGTTGCACCTCACATTACTACTATGTATAGACCACATTATGTATAGATACTGTACATAATGTAGATGTGCCCATACGGTGTATAATGTGTCGTTGATAATTGAGTATGTCTCTATAGTACACTAAGCGTACTGAGTGCATGTATGTGTATTTTGCACATTGTCTTCTGTACAGTCTGTAAATATGTACTGTCCATATGTAAATTGCTGTTGTTTTTTTTGCACTGTCTGTCCATATGTAAATTGCTGTTGTTGTTTTTTTTTGCACTGTCTGTCCATATGTAAATTGCTGTTGTTGTTTTTTTGCACTGTCTGGAGCACTGTAAATGCTCCAGTGCAGTTTTTTGCACTGTCTGTCCATATGTAAATTGTTTGTTGTTTTTTTGCACTGTCTGTCCATATGTAAATTGTTTGTTGTTTTTTTGGACTGTCTGTCCATATGTAAATTGCTGTTGTTGTTTTTTTGCACTGTCTGGAGCACTGTAAATGCTCCAGTGCAGTTTTTTGCACTGTCTGTCCATATGTAAATTGTCTGTTGTTTTTCTGCACTGTCTGGAGCACGCTCATAAGAATTTCACTCACCAAGGCACTTGTGCTGTGGTGATGTGACAATAAAAGTGATTTGATTTGATTTGATTTGATTGCCAACAAAGGGTATATAACAAAGTATTGAGATGAAATTTTGTTATTGACCAAATACTTATTTTCCACCATAATTTGCAAATAAATTCTTTAAAAATCCTACAATGTGATTTTCTGGATTGTTTTTCTTATTTTGTCTCTCAATGTTGAGGTATACCTATGATGAAAATTACAGGCCTCTCTCATCTTTTAAGTGGGAGAACTTGCACAATTGGTGGCTGACTAAATACTTTTTTGCCCCACTGTATATTTAACTGTTTCTGTTGTCAGACAACGGAATGAATATGAAATAGTGACTGAAACACGACCCATTAAGACTAGGATCAGAGATCAGCTCTCTCTTCCAAGAGACACAAAAATCCTGATAATTGAGCCATCGTCTTATGAAATCAAATACACATAACATAAAGACAATAGCTGTGCTGTGATTTCCGCTATACTTGCATGTAAAATTAAAGAAGCAAGCAACATAATATCTGTGTTTAACTGAATTAAAGCGCTGCTCTTCTCTGCCACACGCTGAACAGAAACTGAGCAGATGCAGAGAGAGAGAGAGATGTGTGTGTGTGCGCGCAGAACAGAAACTGAGCAGATGCAGAGAGAGAGAGAGATGTGTGTGTGTGCGCGCAGAACAGAAACTGAGCAGATGCAGAGAGAGAGAGAGATGTGTGTGTGTGCGCGCAGAACAGAAACTGAGCAGATGCAGAGAGATAGAGAGATGTGTGTGTGTGCGCGCAGAACAGAAACTGAGCAGATGCACAGAGAGAGAGAGAGGTGTGTGTGTGTGTGCGCGCAGAACAGAAACTGAGCAGATGCACAGAGATAGAGAGAGAGATGTGTGTGTGTGTGCGCGCGCAGAACAGAAACTGAGCAGATGCAGAGAGAGAGAGAGATGTGTGTGTGTGCGCGCAGAACAGAAACTGAGCAGATGCACAGAGATAGAGAGAGAGATGTGTGTGTGTGCGCGCGCAGAACAGAAACTGAGCAGACGCACAGAGAGAGAGAGAGGTGTGTGTGTGCGCGCGCTGGGAAAGCACGAGCTCGCGCGGCAGTACCAGCGATTGTCAGAGACTAAATAAGGTTTAGGCGCTTTTTTTGAAGGAAAAAAAGTCACTAAAGGGGTCTGCAATGTTACTAAGTTGGCAACACTGTGCATCTCCATTTCTCCAACTACGGGTTGGGCCACGGGTCAAAACAGAAAACATTGCGCTGCATTAATAAAATGAGTGCCGTTAAAATTAATTTACGTTAATGAGTTATTAACGGTTAACTTTGACAGCACTAATATATATATATATATATATATATATATATATACACACACACAGGTGCTGGTCTGATCTGAGTGACTGTCTGATTTCAGATCCATCTTTTCACACTGAGAACAATCGAGGGACTCATACATAACTATTACAAAAGGTAAACACATTTACTGATGCTCAAGAAATTCTATTTGAATTGGACGATCAGGTTAAACTACTTATTTTGTCTGAAAAGTATAAAAATTAAAGTATGTTATGTAGCTTCTGAAGGGCAGTATTAAAAGAACAAATATGATTTACTCATCATTATCAACCTGTTCAAAAGTTTACACCCCAGCTCCTAATGTATTGTTTCTTTCTGGTGCATCAGAGAATGTTTTCACTTTTTATTATTGTTGTGTATGAGTTCTTCCTCAGAGTGAAAAGATGGATCTCAAAATCATAACTCATTGTTGGACAGGGCCCAAATAGGCAGAAGATGCTGGAAAATCAAAGATTTTGCAGGACTTGGAGGATTTTTCTGAAGAATAGAAGGTAGTTGAACTGCTCTGGGCTGCATTTCCCAAAACACTGTAAGCGTAAGTAGATTGTAGAACCTGCAAAGGGACTCATGAAAAATTATTACAAAACATAAAAACACCTGTGGGTCATCCAGGTAATGACACCATATTAAGAAATTATAAATTTTTATAAATTCAGTATATGTAAATATCTAAAATTGCTTATTCAGGACAGTATTTAATAAAAATAGCATGGAATGTTTATGATCCCTCCTATTTTGTTATTTTACTATTTTGATGGTGCCATTGAGTTGTATAATATGTGTGTGTGAAGGTGCGTTCACACCAGATGCGAAAGAAGCGAATACGCTATTCGCGTGTAGTTGGACGCTTGAACATTTTGAGTTTACTCGCTTCATTCGCGTGTCAAATTTGCTTCATTCGCACGTGAAAATCACTTCACAACAGGCGCGAATTCGCGCGTTGGTGTCTCCACAGTCTGCAAGGTTGTCCCTGACGTAGTGACTGCAATCTGGGACTGCTTAGTGGAGGAGTCCCGTGGCAACCGACTGAATAGTTTTTGTTTATTTTATCCCATGCTGTTTATGTCCTTTGTTAAGCTCTTGTAAATATTCCCATGTTTTTTTATTTACACTGTTTATATATTGTAAATAATCACATCTTTTCAACCTCTCTTGTAAAATTGCTATCTTTTTTCATCGTGAAAAAATACTTTAACTCTTGTAAATCTTTTAATAATTTTTCAATCAAGATTGTTATAGTTTTCTTGTTTTCAAATGATGAATGGAGACAGCCCCCAAAAGGAATCCCTGTCTCGTTGCTGCATTCTCATTACACTATACCACAACACTGGTCCAATCACAAATAACTATTTTTTACTAATTAAAATGAATGTACAAATGTTTGCCATAAGTATTCTAGTCTTAACATAGAAATCATATTGTTATGTAACAAATATAAATTATGATGTACTATGTTGTGCACAAAGTAACACACCAAAACATTTGGTCATTGTATAGAACATTTATTTATACAAAATAAATCCAATCAAATAAAAATATATAAAAACTATATGCAAAGAACATTTACAACTATTTACATGCAGGAATAAAAAGGTTCTTGCTTGGAAGAGGGAAGAGTGAGGGCCAAAGTGAAGGAGAGAAAGTCTGGTTCATTCCCTGCAGAGATTGCTGCCTCTTTGTTAAAACTACTCTTTATGCTCCAATTTTTCAAAATTAAGCAGAACTGTGTTGCTTTCATAAATTAATTTGAGTATTTGAAATTTGACAAATTCTTTCGTCTGAGGCGGCAACCTCTGCAGGGAAGGGACCAGACTCAAGAGGAAGAGCTCATCCTCTGAGCGTGGAGGTGGCGCTGGAGCTACAGGACGGGTCCGGGGTGCTTTTAGGAGCTGCTGCTCCACCTCCGATGGGTGCTCCCTAGGCCTTCTCTGAGCTCTTCTTCTTGGTGGCGCTGTATCAATTGATAACACATTGTAACAAAGTTCGTAGGAAGGAAGGAAGCGGACAGGGTTGGCTCGTGAAGACTCAGGTGTTTTTATTAACACAGATAAACTCACACAGGTGCGCACTCGGCGTCACCTGGACACATCAACTCTCTCGGTTGTCTCAGCGATCACTCTCTGTAATCGTTCCGGCTGCCTCTCTCTTACAGCTCGTGCGCGCGAGTCTTCACTCCGTCTCTCTCAATGAACTGCCGTTCCACGACGGCTTTTATCCGGTCTCCACGCCATTTACTGCAATCAGACACAGGTGATCCTCATTTTGCACTTGACCCACTTACTTACCGCTGTCTCCTGAGTCTTTCTCCCGCTGCAGACTTCGCTGAACCACGCCCCCCTCGCCACACACATTTTGAACAATGAGAAGGCAGAAAAGGATTCAACTCATTCACAAACCGAGTGCTTACTGTAAATATAATTTGCATGTAAACATGGTCATTATTGCCTGTACACCACTGTGGGTACAGCAACAGATGTTTAAGGGCCAGCAGGGGAAGCAGCAGCAGAGGGAACCCAGGCTCACTGCCATCAAAAGAACCAGTCGGTTCTGTCTAGGGATGGGCATTTTAAGCAAAAGTAATATTCGATAATCGCTGGGTATTATTCGACTACTATTCGAAAATCGCACCCCGAAAAACGTGCAACCACACACACACACACACACACACACACAGAGAGAGGGAGAGAAACTATTCAGGCTTTCAATCTGTAAGATGACAGTTTAATTAATTAGAGAATAGTCTATCTTAACCTGAGCCAATTAATGGTCGTAACTTATGATAGCTGAAACATATTAATATAACATAACCGAATGAGGCATTTATTAACAGAACAGTCCGTCGATTATCAACTGCTTAGACTGCAGGACAGTTCTATTTTAAAAATGAGCATGAACATTCATATTATAAAAAAACGTAACCGTTTGATTAATTAATTAATGAATATTAGGCTTAAAACATATTACACTAAACAGAATATCATTCTTAAAACATTACGTGCTAAAACATATTGTGAACAGCCTGAATGACGGCACTTATTATGTGAACATTAATTTTAACGTCTGTCTTCATAACAATAACCTATTTCATATATACAAATATATTAAATGAACATGTTCACATGCTCGGGAAGAAGACAAGAGTGTAATCTGTTCACACTTAGTCCGGGGAACTTTTAATTGAACTAGGGAATGAATATAGATCCCTGCAGCTTCTCAGAATTCTCCGTCCGAGTCCGACCAGAGCCCGTGTCTTTCTCTATCTCTCTCCTCCACATTACAAAGCTGCTGTTAAAGCCATTAAAATAGTTCCGTTTGGTTTTTAATAGCAAAGTGGTCATTATTTTGTTTCGTTTCTTTATTAATTTAATTCAGAAATACGATTGGAACATTTAATGTTTGTTAAATTCAAGTTTTAGTTTTTTTTTTAATACCAAGCGGCCAGCGCAAGTTTGATCAGTTTATCTTTCTCAAATAAATAACGTCATATTTTAAGAATAAAGTCAAAATTACAATAACTTCACGCAATGTAACATGATTTTATTAAAGTGAAAATTACACCTGTATAATCCGCCAATAAAAAAAGTCTGTGGCATCCAACCTGTCATTCTTCACATTTAACACGAAAAACAGCACAAATCTTTTTTACATACATATTTATGGTTATCAACCAGTGGAATATTACATTATTCATTCAACAAAAATTTTTAATGCAGCGAGCTCGTCAGGACTTCATAAGTGGGAAACCGGATGTTTCCGATAGCACGTGAAGGTGGCAGAGAAGTGCTCTGGCTCAGCGCAGTGGAGTGCATCGTTTTGATAACTTTGTGGTTTATTATTTTGAGTTGTTTGGGATGCTGAAACAAACGGCCCTCTCACTATATATTGCTTAACAGGTCTATTGTTCACGCAATCAGGCTGCATGTATCAGAAGTTCCGTGATCCGGCGCGGTTAGCACTCACACTACATGTGTGCCGCGCCCGAGTCCAACTGAACCGCACTCTGGCCCACCTCTTACAACCAAGCCAGGGCCTGCTAAACAAACCGCGTCCGAGCGCGTCACAGAGCGATCACATCAGTCAAACGAACAGGGCTTTGGGGCTCAGACGCGGCTCGGGGATGGTTCAAAACACCCAGTGTGGGTACACCTTTAGAAAATAATCGCATAACCTAATCGATATTCTATAATTAAATTGACTAATCGAATATTCGAAAATCGTTACCCATCCCTAGTTCTGTCATGCCAATATTAAATATTAATACAACATTATACACATTGCACATTACACCAGTCAGAGAGAAATTAATTTAGACTTTTCATCATAAAAAAACAACAACATATATGCCCTGTTGTGTTGCTTCACTTGTCAACACACCTGTCTCTGACTGCCCTGCTGCTGCTGTCTTGCCCTGGTCTGATCCACTCCTCTTCTTCATCTCCTTTCTCTTCTCCTTTAAATATGTGTCCCTCAGACTCTTCCACTTCTTTCTGCACACTTCCTCTGAATAAATACATTAACTCCTCAGCGGGAAAGTATTTTCAAAATACGGCAAATAAGCTCAATTTGCCGGTGTTCTGACGATTTGTGCTACCAGCATCTTATTCATGTGGTTTGAGGCTTTTTTTAATGTCCATACCTTCCCCTACCCTAAACTACGGTGGCCGGGAAGTGCAAAACAACATTACAAAGTGTGAAACACTTTTACGAAGCTCGAGACAAATTTACATTTTGGAAAACATTTTTACCTATCATAAAACACAATTACATGGGAAAAACACTTTTACCAAGGACGAAACAAATTACTATATTACAACATTAACAAGACGCAAAACACTTTTACAAGTCCCGAAACAAATTTACAATGACAGATTCTTCACGGAAAGGGAATGTACCACACACCGGAAGTGACGCGGCGAAAGGTGTTGTTGTTGGTGAGCGCGGTAAATTCGTGTTGTGGTTGTGGTTGTGGAGTAAATGGCGTAAATAAAGTTTATGGTGACCGAACATGGACTGCGGCCGAGGGATGTTTTGCCCGTTTTGTGGCAAACACATGAGCAGCTTAACGCGGTTTTGCTTTACGTGTGGTCGGTGTTTGGAGTTTCTAAAGGACGCGGACCAGACGGAAACACAGGGGACGTCTCGACAATCGGTGTTGTGTAATATTCAGTTCCCGTGAAAAACTGTTCCAGTGGGTGGAGTTTACGTGAATAGTCATTAGTTCCCCATGTTGTGGGCGTGTCCTTGAAACAACGCGCAAACGTGTTTAGCTTTTATATATTTAATTTGTGGGGCTTTAATGAATGTATTTATTAATTTGAATAGATTAGCCTACCTACCAAGTTGTCATTGGTGACTTCTGCAGTGTGTAGCTCCAACAATGCCTGAAACAAACCTCTACAATATCTGTGGCCTAATAAAATGCTTAAGTCTGGTGTGAGTATCCTGTGTCATTCTTTCTTTCATCTTTTTTTATAACCAGTATTTCCCAGCCTCCACAGTCCCATCAGTATCTTTATCAACACCAAACTATTATTAATGGTGCTTGCCTATGGCAAGGCAACATTAGTGTTATCCGTCATACTTATTAATGGTGCATGCCATATATGGCAAGGCAACATTAGTGTTATCCGCCATTTCCAAATTCCACTTTTTTTTCGGCGCGCTACTCCTCCCGCAGTTTTTGTCACAGAGCCATGAATGAGGTGTCAAAACGTGCGGCCTAATCGGGAATGGTGTGCTATGACTTTTATAAGCGATCGGGGGTACGATGTTCGCCCCAGGGGCAAAATAGCGGCCAAAAAAAACGCATAGACTTAACATTGCAAAAAACTTTGACGCCTCGTAGCTCAGAGAGTGGATTTCACAGAAATGTGAAATTTGCCACATTTGAAGAGACTGGCAGGCTCTGTAAGACCATACCTCAAAATGGGGTAAAAGTTGCACCCCTGGGGGGCAAGAGCGTCCCAAAGTTGCCCCATTGACTTTCAATGGTGTAGGACGGCCCATGAAATGAAATGGGCCGTCCTACACCATAGAAACCGCTTTTCAATTGAACATAACTCTGGATCACAGTGTCATAGAGACAAGGGGGCGGGCTCATTTGACTCAGACGACCAATCAGCATCTCAGGATCATTGTGAAGCTATCAAGCCACGCTCCTAGCAACCATTTAGAGCACCTTAGCAACACGTCCCATAGACTTCCATTGAAAGAGATCAAAGGGATATCTCAGGATAGAAGTGTCATAGAAACATGAGGGCGGGCTCGTTTGACTCGGGGCAGCAAGCAGCCAATCCTGAATCACCTCAACACTCACTGGCCACGCCCTAGCAACCATTGTCGAGCACCTTAGCAACCAAAATTCACAGAGGAATATCTTCCATTCTGAATGTCACAGAGGCGTGGGAGTTGGTTTATATCAATCATACTGACAAGAAGCCTTTGGAGTATCGTGATTGCTAGCTGCCAAGCCACTCCCTAGCAACCAAACAGAGTACCCTAGCAACCGTTTTGCAAGACCTATATCTCTGCATCAGAACATCGTATAGAGATGGGGGTTGGTTTATACATTCACACTGACTTTGGAGCTTCATGATTGGCAGCTGCCAAGCCACTCCCTAGCAACCAAACAGAGTACCCTAGCAACCGTTTTGCAAGACCTATATCTCTGCATCAGAACATCGTATAGAGATGGGGGTTGGTTTATACATTCACACTGACTTTGGAGCTTCATGATTGGCAGCTGCCAAGCCACTCCCTAGCAACCAAACAGAGTACCCTAGCAACCGTTTTGCAAGACCAATCTCTGCATCAGAACATCTGAGATGGGGGTTGGTTTATACATCAGACTTTGGACATGATTGGCGTAAGCCACTAGAACCAAACAGATACCCTAGGGGACCAATATCTCTGTCAGAACATGGAGATGGGGGTTGGCTCTTTTGACTCATGCTAGCAAACAGGACTTGCTACATGCTACACATGCTAGCAGTGAATAGCTACATGCTAATAGCGCTTAGCTAAGTGCTAAATCATGCCAATAAAATGCTACAAACTCCATAGTAACCATCTGTGACAACTACCAACCACCTAGTAACACCATAGCAACCACCCACATTACCCTAGCAACCGCCTAGCAACGCCCTAGCAACCACCCAGAACACCCTAGCAACCACCTAGCAACACCCTAGCAACCACCCAGAAGACCCTAGCAACCGCCTAGCAACCACCCAGAACACCCTAGCAACCACCTAGCAACGCCCTAGCAACCACCCAGAACACCCTAGCAACCACCTAGCAACCAACCGGGTGGTGTTTTTTGCCACTGCAAGCACCATTTCACATTTTCTTCTGGAAATGTACATTCTAGTTTCTGTTGCAATTTCAAACCAATGTAAATGTTAGTGTTTAGAGTATGTATAAAAAAAGGTGTTAAACACAATGTGCTTGTGTGTGTGTTTTCACAGAACTATTTTCCTTGGTCAACTTGAGGGTGACAAAATAGTACAGGACAAGGCATTGGTTATCCCTTTTGAAGAGTCTGAAGCCTGTTTGTCTACTATGGCAACAAAAGTAAAAGAAGCCCTTGCTATGGGTGCTGATGAAAACATAATGTTAACGGATAGTCAAGGAAACCTACTCCTTGATACCCCTGGCACTAAAGGTTTGTGGTTTTAGGTTAGAATGAACATTGAACAAGTTTATTATGTATATTATATATTCATTACAGCTCATTAACATGCACGTTACAACTTAGTTTATTACCATTCTGAATGTCATTATTCTATTTACCCCCTCTGTCACAGGTTCTGCTTATTGGAAGCAAAGCTCCAGACGCATTTTTGCTGTCAAAGAGGATGTATTTGCAGAGATGGGAAGAAGGAAAAAAAGAAAAGTAGGGTAAGTTCATGAATGCTCTCACCAGAAGAATCTAGTCTTCTTTGAACTTTTCATATATTCATGCAAATAAAAATCGAAGTACTGTAGCGATTAGTCTAGTCCATAGACTGTCATTTCTTATCAATCGACATCTGTGATTTTATGTACAAGTTAGGATTGGACTAGATGTACAAAACAGACCATTAATATATATTTTTTTTACTGAAGAGAATTCTTTGCAGTTCACTCAGCAGAAGTTAGCTTCAACACTCCTTGGCTGCTCTGATCCCACAATCAATACAGCAATAATTATACTTTAACAGAGATCAGTAGGTTACGCCATTCCTCCAAGTTTCATTATTCTGATTTGTTAAGCCCATAGAGACATTGAGAAACCGCATGGTTAATAGATGAATGCACATTACATTAATTCACTTTTGATCTCATAAACATAAATAAGTAATTTCAAATCAGGATAAATATTTGTAAACAAATTAACGTGGTTAGAGAAATTTGTTTTACATAGTTTCTCATTTTAATCCCATCTGAATGTGCCAAGTCTGTTATTTCTTGCACAATCTCTATAAAAATTCTGTTACAATTTACATACTTTTTGGCAAACTCACTAATACAAAATCACTGATGTCAGGTGATAAGAATTGTAACTCAAATGTTGTTGAAGTGCTGTGCAAGCATAGTGAGGGCCTCACAGAGCAGCAAAGTGAAATTCTGAGGACCTCATTTAAGTGCAGTGTATGCAGAGGCAAGTAATCACCCAGACATCACACATACATGTATATAGATTAAAAGAGCAACCATTCTTTGGTCCATGGGTAAGCACGTTCATATAATATTGCCTATAAATGGTAAATGGACTGCATTTATATAGCGCTTTCACAGACCAATGGCCACCAAAGCGCTTTACATTTTGCCTCACATTCACCCATTCATACACATAATATTGCCTATAATCTATATGGGCAGTATGTAAGGGACAGTGTTGTCATCTGGTCATTATTACAAAATAAACCCCAAATGGATGATCTGGATCCCAACAAGTGATTTATAGTAGCACTGATGTCAGTTACCTGGATCATTAGTCTGACACTTAGGGGTGGTTTCCCAGAAAGGGCTTAGATTAAGCCAGGACTTTGCGTTAGTATTATTAGGACATTTAAAGAGTTTTTACAAACTTACCTTACAAAAAACATTTACAGGTTGTGTATATTGAAACAAAACAATGGCACTGAAGATATGTCAGTGCAAGCTGTTTTCAGTTTAGACAGTTCTGACATACATTATAGTCTGGGACTACGTAAACCCTGTCCGGGAAACCGCCCCATAGTGTTGTATATTAAAAGATAATGTCACAAATGACCATCAGCATCAAATGTCACAAAGAGCTGTGTAATAACATCCTGTAAGTTTTCTTTTATTGAATTAAAGCAAATGGTATTTTTAAACTGATTCTTAATTATGTATGTATTATGTTTGTTACAGGAGTGATGGACAGTCCTGTGCTGGCACGCTGCTGTCGCAGTTTGGTTGGTTGTCGACTATGTGTCGATGTTATACTTCAGCAGGGTCAAGGATGTGTTAAATGTCGGTCTGCAATTACAGGGGAATCCCTGGTGGCTGTAGCTGGCCTCTCTGAAGTGCTAAATGTAATCAGGGCCATAGAAGAGCAGTTCAGTTCGGTTTAAGATTGCTGCTGTGGTAGTTGTTTCAAATGTTCAGTTGCTACTAGAATAATATTTTCATTGTTTCATTAATATAACTCATAATATAATTGTGTTATCTCAATATTGAAGTGCATGTTTGAATGCCACCAGAAGAGTTATTTTTATTTTTTATTTTATTTTGTTCAGTTAATATAACTCTTAATATAGTATACAGTTCATGCTACAGTATTTACCAAAAAAAAAAATAATACATGACAAGATCAGTTTTGGTAGTCAAGGTAGTGGTACAAGATAAAGCAAGTTCTATGCACATCTTCTTGTAATGTTAATTAGGTCAGTCACACAGTCTTGGTAATACCTGTAATGCTCATTTACAGTGTAGTTGAATACATTTCCAAGGTCAAAATAAAGTGAATTAAACTCTGTCTCTGCCCTAATTTTGTCCTCTTCAGACTGAAATGGGTCAATGCCAAATGCTGATGGAGTGGTCAAACTGTTTCCCATTTCCTGTCTGTATAGCTCGGCAGCTTCTGAGGCCCTCGGCAGCAGTTGCTCTGAAATTCTTGCCTTGCAGCCATCTCTGGCCAGCAGATTGGGAATGCCTTTGCCTATAAATAGAAACATTTGAATTGTAAGGAAAAAACAAATACTGTATTAAATACTGTAAGAACATCCTACCAGTCTTGCAGAGTTCAGGTCCTGCCTTGCTCTAACACCTACTGTAACTAATTGTCAAGTAATTCTGAAGACCTTCATTAGCTGGTTCTGGTTTAGGTTTGGAGGTTAGATTAGGGTTGGAGCTAAACTCTGCAGGAACTGGCCCTCCAGAACATTGTGTATATATTGGCAATTAAAACACAATCTTAGAAGTGATGTCAAAGCAATCTCTCACATACCTAGAATATTATGGCTATTCCATGCCTGAACAAATCTCTGTACCCCAATCTGGCTGATCTCACATGTGAGATTGGATACACAGTATCTGGTCAACCCATCCTCCATATCCAAAGCCTCCTGGTCAATCATCTGAATGAGTGCAGTCTTGATTGGAAAATTGACCCGCTTATTGACTTCAGGCCATATTCTCTCTACGGTGTGGTTCTGTCGAGTAAAGGAGCATTCCCACAATGAAAAGCACAACTCAAATTAAAGTATAAAGTATAAATTACACGTTCATGTTAGTTCATTACATTTTTAAAATGTATTAGTAAATGCTGAAATCAACAAACAAATAAATAAATGCTGTAGAAGTGTTCATTTTTAACTCATGTTAGCTAATGCATATTAATGCTAATACATTCGATAAGACGCGAGCATTTCGATTTGCTTATCGATTCCTTACTTTGGCGATGCTCGCGCGCGCGGTGAATGGCAGTGAGCATTTGTTTACAGTTGTATTGATCTGCCAGGACCTGCCTGCCGCACATGCGCTGTACGTTATACAGTATATACGATGGCGCAGCGCGGCAGACGTTAGAAAGTTTGGTTAAGCTTTTCAAAAAAAGATGAAATACACGAATTGTATCGCATGCAAGGGAGGAAGCACCTCCAGTATGATGAAACATTTGCTTCAACACGGGGTCAATTTGAAGGAATGCACCGCATTTGAATCGGTGCGATCTCTCAGTAGCAGTACCACAGGTTTCTACACACCAGATAAAGCTGCTAGCAGCAGCAATAGCAGTCTCTTACACTCAGGTACAAAACACAGATGAGCGGACATTCGTCTTCGAATTAGAGCCGCATAATTCTGGATAAAAAGAGAACCAGTTTTGTTTAAAATTGTTCTTGTTGGGTTGTTTTGTTTAAAATAGAGATCATGAATAAATACATCAGACAATTAATACGAGTCGAGTCTATAATTCCTTAAAGTGTTATATATATATATATATTGTAAATTAAGACGCATTGTCACATTTTTACTTGTCACAGTTTTACTGGTAATAGCCTAAATGTGACAAGAATAAAAGGTAGAATTTTTACAAGTATTTGCTCGCGTTTTCTCTCCAATAAATATTGGAATCGAAACCAAGAATCGTTAAGAACCGGATTCGATAAGCAGAATCGGAATCGTTAAAATTGAAACGATACCCAACCCTAGAAACGTACATGTCATACGAATGATAATAAAGAATAATTAAATCTCACCTTAGTTGATGTTGTCTGGAGGTAAGGCAGTCGTTGCTGGTTATGCCTGTATTCTGACAAGATGTCTTGCATGAAGAGGGTTAGATAAAACTCTCTACCATGGTCCACTCTGACCTGATCCCACATCCCATGGGAAAGGACAGCATTTCTAGAAAAATAAAATATAATTAAACTTTGATGTTATTGAGTGTAGCAAAAATATGGTAAGATTAGAGTAGAAAATCTTAGACTTACTTGTACACCTCTTCATAAATTGTTAAATTGTTTTTTTATTGGCATGGTAGAATGTCCAACAATTTTTTTGGTAAACCCATCAATGGCTATGACATGGGTCACACCAAACAGGCACGGTTTTTCTTTCTGGTCCATATGCAGTTTGTGACCCGCATACTCAGCATTATATGGGACAGGATTTAAATTGCGTGCACCCTGAAACAAAACAGATTTAATTAGGTTACATATAGAAAGTATTCAGCCCCCAGTTTTAGAAGCACTGGTGTAGAGAGACTATGGGGTGGTTTCCTGGACAGGGTTTAAGTCTAGTCCCAGACTAAAATGCATGTTTGAGCTGTCTTAATTTAAAACAGCTTGCACTGACATATCTTAAAATATATGATTTCCATTGTTTTGTCTCAAGATGCACACCAATAATGTTTTTTTGTAAGGTATGTTTGTAAAAAAACTACTTAAAAGTCCTAATATATCTAAGGTCTAGTCCGGGCTTAATGGAAACCTTGCCCAGGAAACCAACCCTATACCTATCCTGCACCCATGTCATTTTCAAATGTAGGTTTTATCTCTACTTTTGAAAGTTAAAGACTAAATAGACATTGATGTATGATTATGTAATGTTTAATAATTTAGATGCTAACACATGATAATTATTTTTAATGATAATTGCTTTTACTATGGCACCCAAGTCTACCTGGCATCGAGCTTGATGATAAGGTTCATGCATCTGTGCCAATGTCCGGCCCACTCGAACCTCTGATGCACGAACTCCTTGTGCAGCAAGATAGCCGTCATCATTTTACGTCCGTAATATGGTCCAGTCTGTACACACAAATAAGTAAAAATGAACCAATACTAGTCACTTAGACACAAGATGATTACATAAATGTAAAGCAATTCATTGCAAAACTCAATTTCACTTTTTCAAGTGGTAAATATATTTTCAGATGTTTAGGCATATTTTTAATAAATCTTTAATAAATGTGTCATCTAGATATATCTTAATTGTGGTAATTGAAAATTAATGCAATGCAAGTAAAACCTTCATTAAGGTCTGTCCCTGTTAATTTTAATGGATTTTATTGGTTAATCAATTAATCATTTGGGCTTTAAGTTTTAAACATGAAAACTTAAAGCCCAAATGAGAGAGTCTATGACTCTCTCTCCTCTCCACCTGTAGCTGGTGTGTGGTGAGCGCATACACTTGATTGTCTCTATGACTCTCTCTCCTCTCCACCTGTAGCTGGTGTGTGGTGAGCGCATACACTTGATTGTCTCTATGACTCTCTCCACCTGTAGCTGGTGTGTGGTGAGAGCGTACACTTGATTGTCTCTATGACTCTCTCTCCTCTCCACCTGTAGCTGGTGTGTGGTGAGAGCGTACACTTGATTGGCTCTATGACTCTCTCTCCTCTCCACCTGTAGCTGGTGTGTGGTGAGAGCATACACTTGATTGTCTCTATGACTCTCTCTCCTCTCCACCTGTAGCTGGTGTGTGGTGAGAGCGTACACTTGATTGTGTAACCCGCCGGGTCCACATACTGCCACAACTCGTCGGAGCGGGTCTCGAACCCGGGATTCCGGTGCGGGAGGTGGGCGCTCTAACAAGTAACGCCAAAGGCTACAGCCTCTAGCGTCAGTCGCTAGAGCGCCTCTTTTTGAGGTCAGGAGAGTGAGGTTTACACTCAGCCCTTACTGGCATACATCCGTTACACTCACCCCCCTAAACCTCACTCCCATCCGGGTCACGGCACCAATGTAACCCGCCGGGTCCACATACTGCCACAACTCGTCGGAGCGGGTCTCGAACCCGGGATTCCGGTGCGGGAGGTGGGCGCTCTAACAAGTAACGCCAAAGGCTACAGCCTCTAGCGTCAGTCGCTAGAGCGCCTCTTTTTGAGGTCAGGAGAGTGAGGTTTACACTCAGCCCTTACTGGCATACATCCGTTACAATTGGCTCTATGACTCTCTCTCCTCTCCACCTGTAGCTGGTGTGTGGTGAGCGCATACACTTGATTGTCTCTATGACTCTCTCTCTCCTCTCCACCTGTAGCTGGTGTGTGGTGAGAGCATACACTTGATTGTCTCTATGACTCTCTCTCCTCTCCACCTGTAGCTGATGTGTGGTGAGTGCGTACACTTGATTGTCTCTATGACTCTCTCTCCTCTCCACCTGTAGCTGGTGTGTGGTGAGCGCATACACTTGATTGACTCTATGACTCTCTCTCTCCTCTCCACCTGTAGCTGGTGTGTGGTGAGCGCATACACTTGATTGTCTCTATGACTCTCTCTCTCCTCTCCACTTGTAGCTGGTGTGTGGTGAGAGCGTACACTTGATTGTCTATATGACTCTCTCTCCTCTCCACCTGTAGCTGGTGTGTGGTGAGCGCATACACTTGATTGTCTCTATGACTCTCTCTCTCCTCTCCACCTGTAGCTGGTGTGTGGTGAGAGCATACACTTGATTGTCTATATGACTCTCTCTCCTCTCCACCTGTAGCTGGTGTGTGGTGAGCGCATACACTTGATTGTCTCTATGACTCTCTCTCTCCTCTCCACCTGTAGCTGGTGTGTGGTGAGAGCATACACTTGATTGTCTCTATGACTCTCTCTCCTCTCCACCTGTAGCTGATGTGTGGTGAGTGCGTACACTTGATTGTCTCTATGACTCTCTCTCCTCTCCACCTGTAGCTGGTGTGTGGTGAGCGCATACACTTGATTGTCTCTATGTCTCTCTCTCCTCTCCACCTGTAGCTGGTGTGTGGTGAGCGCATACACTTGATTGACTCCATGACTCTCTCTCTCCTCTCCACCTGTAGCTGGTGTGTGGTGAGAGCATACACTTGATTGGCTCTATGTCTCTCTCTCCTCTCCACCTGTAGCTGGTGTGTGGCGAGCGCATACACTTGATTGACTCCATGACTCTCTCTCCTCTCCACCTGTAGCTGGTGTGTGGTGAGAGCATACACTTGATTGGCTCTATGACTCTCTCTCCTCTCCACCTGTAGCTGGTGTGTGGTGAGAGCATACACTTGATTGGCTCTATGTCTCTCTCTCCTCTCCACCTGTAGCTGGTGTGTGGTGAGCGCATACAATTGATTGTCTCTATGACTCTCTCTCCTCTCCACCTGTAGCTGGTGTGTGGTGAGCGCATACACTTGATTGTCTCTATGACTCTCTCTCCTCTCCACCTGTAGCTGGTGTGTGGTGAGCGCATACACTTGCTGTCTCTATACTCTCTCTCCTCTCCACTTGCTGGTGTGTGTGAGCGCATACACTGACTCTATGTCTCTCTCTCCTCTCCATGACTGGTGTGTGGCTCTCTCCTCTCCTCCTCTCCACCTGTAGCTGGTGTGTGGTGAGCGCATACACTTGCATGTCTCTCTCTCCTCTCCACACTTGTGTGGCGAGCGCATACACTGTCTCTATGACTCTCTCTCCTCTCCACCTGTAGCTGGTGTGTGGTGAGCGCATTAACTTGATTGTCTCTATACTCTCTCTCCTCTCCACTTGCTGGTGTGTGGTGAGCGCATACACTTGATTGACTCTGTCTCTCTCTCCTCTCCACCTGTAGCTGGTGTGTGGTGAGCGCATACACTTGATTGGCTCTATGACTCTCTCTCCTCTCCACCTGTAGCTGGTGTGTGGTGAGAGCATACACTTGATTGTCTCTATGACTCTCTCTCCTCTCCACCTGTAGCTGGTGTGTGGTGAGCGCATACACTTGATTGTCTCTATGACTCTCTCTCCTCTCCTCCTCTCCACCTGTAGCTGGTGTGTGGTGAGAGCATACACTTGATTGTCTCTATGACTCTCTCTCCTCTCCACCTGTAGCTGGTGTGTGGTGAGCGCATACACTTGATTGTCTGGTGTGTGGTGAGCTATGACTCTCTCTCCTCTCCACCTGTAGCTGGTGTGTGGTGAGAGCGTACACTTGATTGGCTCTATGACTCTCTCTCCTCTCCACCTGTGGCTGGTGTGTGGTGAGCGCGTACACTTGATTGTCTCTATGACTCTCTCTCCTCTCCACCTGTAGCTGGTGTGTGGTGAGCGCATACACTTGATTGTCTCTATGACTCTCTCTCCTCTCCACCTGTAGCTGGTGTGTGGTGAGCGCATACACTTGATTGCTCTATGCTCTCTCTCCTCTCCACCTGTAGCTGGTGTGTGGTGACTTGATTGGCTCTATGACTCTCTCTCCTCTCTCTCCTCTCCACCTGTAGCTGGTGTGTGGTGAGCCACTTGATTGTCTCTATGACTCTCTCTCCTCTCCACCTGTAGCTCTCTCTCCTCTCCACCTGGTGTGTGTGTGAGCGCGTACACTTGATTGTCTCTATGACTCTCTCTCCTCTCCACCTGTAGCTGGTGTGTGGTGAGCGCACACTTGCTCTATACTCTCTCTCCTCTCCACTTGCTGGTGTGTGGTGAGCGCGTACACTTGTTGTCTCTATGACTCTCTCTCCTCTCCACCTGTAGCTGGTGTGTGGTGAGCGCATACACTTGATTGTCTCTATGACTCTCTCTCCTCTCCACCTGTAGCTGGTGTGTGGTGAGCGCATACACTTGATTGTCTCTATGACTCTCTCTCCTCTCCACCTGTAGCTGGTGTGTGGTGAGCGCGTACACTTGCATACTCTCTCTCCTCTCCACTTGCTGGTGTGTGGTGATTGTCTCTATGACTCTCTCTCCTCTCCACCTGTAGCTGGTGTGTGGTGAGCGCGTACACTTGCTCTATGACTCTCTCTCCTCTCCTCACCTGTGCTGGTGTGTGGTGAGCGCGTACACTGATCTCTCTATGACTCTCTCTCCTCTCCACCTGTAGCTGGTGTGTGGTGAGCGCATACACTTGATTGGCTCTATGACTCTCTCTCCTCTCCACCTGTAGCTGGTGTGTGGTGAGCGCATACACTTGATTGTCTCTATGACTCTCTCTCTCTCTCCACCTGTAGCTGGTGTGTGGTGAGCGCATACACTTGATTGTCTCTATGACTCTCTCTCCTCTCCACCTGTAGCTGGTGTGTGGTGAGCGCATACACTTGATTGTCTCTATGACTCTCTCTCCTCTCCACCTGTAGCTGGTGTGTGGTGAGCGCA
>CM049869.1:46934575-47017075 GCA_027474115.1 Schizopygopsis malacanthus | reverse complement strand
TTCACACCTGAAGCGTGATGCATGACGCTGTGTTTGTGTGCAGTCAGTGTGACGTGGCTGCAGCCGGAGAGCAAAGGGACGCCTCCTGCGCCGCGGCACGGTCACGTGATCACCGCCGTGGGCTCCGACATCTACATACACGGAGGAATGGCCGGAGAGAAGTTCCACAGCGACATGTTTCTACTCCACACCGGTGATTTCACAGATGATTCATAATAATATTATTCAGTTACAAGCACAATAAACAAAGCAATTCTACAAATGCATATTATATGTATTACATCACAGAAGGCTCTTACAGGCAACTGAATATTTAGAGCTCATTAAATAATCCAAATATTTCTTTTTTTAGTTTACAATCTGATATAAATCTTAAAGCACCACGATAAACGGCATCTTACTTGACAAAAAAAAAAAAAAATAATTTATTTAAAGGATCAGTTCATTTCCAGAATAAAACATTCCTGAAAATATACTTGAATTTAAATGAAGATGTTCATGTCTTTCTTCTGTCGCAAAGAAATGACGTTTTTTTTAGGAAGACGTTCTGGATTTTCCTGGTGGACTTCAATGGTGGCCAGTGAGTTGACCGTCCAAAATACAGGTTTAAAGGACTCTACACGATCCCAGACGAGGAATAGTGCTCTTATCCAGCAAAACAATCTGTCATTTTCATAACAAATAATATATATATTAATTGACTGAATTAACTGAAACTATCACATCATTGGCCACCATTGAAGTAGGAAAATCCTGGAACGTCTTTCTCAAAAAACGCCATTTCTTTGCGACTGAAGAAAGAAAAACAAGAATATCATGGATGACATGGGGGGGGGGATAAATTATCAGGAATTTTATATTCTGAAAGTAAACTTGTACTTATACAAAAAATTACATTCGCGATTGGATTTATGACTAAATAACTCCGATATTTGATACTCGCCGAGTTTGTGCCTCTGTTTTCCCACCAAAATGATGTCACTTCCTGTAATATGATGTCATTAAGGAAGTGCACTTTGTTTTCTGAACAAAGAAAAAAAAATACTGAAAGGGCAAGTGATGTTGAAAATATTAACCTATAAATTGATCCAATTAAAATCTTATTTTTTTTCTAATATTTTATCCTACTGTTTTATGTTTAATAATTCGATTTTAGTGTTATATATATAAAATATTAAACATCTCTTAACATGATTACATTTTTTTAAAACAGTTCTAATATTTTATCCTACTATTTTATGTTTAATAATTAGATTTTAATAAAAATTCTCTTTCACTCTCTCTCTCTCACTCTCTCTCTCACTCACTCACACACACTCTCTCACTCACTCTCTCACTCACTTACACTCTCTCTCTCACTCTCTCTCTCACTCACTCACACACACTCTCTCTCACTCACTTACACTCTTACTCACTCTCTCACTCACACTCTCTCACTCACTTACACTCTCACTCACTCTCTCTCACTCACACACACACTCTCTCTCACTCAATTACACTCTCTCTCACTCTCTCTCTCACTCACACACACACACACTCTCTCTCTCTCACTCACTCTCTCTCTCTCTCTCTCTCTCTATTTATATATAGAGTACTATAAAGTTAATCCTGCAACCTAACCTAACAACCTAAAGTTGTCTGAATGACCCGTGTATATTTTCTTCATGTTCAAGTAGAGACTCACCCGTCCTCGCACACATATTGATGTATTTCTCTTTTCTTCAGAAACGATGAAATGGGAGAAGGTGAGAGCTAAAGGAGACGTCCCGCCAGGAGTAGCAGCTCATTCCTCCGTAACCTTCGGGAAAAACATCTTCATCTTCGGAGGAGTGACCGCAGACGGAGCCACAAACGCCATGTATAAGTTTCAGTGCGGTACGAACTCACACGCTTATTACAACAGCTCAAGATATGCACCCTTTCAATATGCATCTTGATTTACATAATGCTGTCATAATGAACGAGACTTTTTATTTAGGGAATTTGTCAAAATAAAAGCACATTAAAATTGTGATTTTAGCATCAGTATTCTTTCAGAGTAACAGTTTAAACTATTAAAAAAACTGTTATTTAAGTATCACTGAGATACTTTTATGTTTTTATTAATATTTTCGGACAGATTTTTTTTAAATCAGAATCAATATCCAGCTCTTTCATCCTCTAAAAAGACATTTACAGTAGGAAAAACAAATAATAGCTTCACTTTCATAATCTAAACATCTAATATTGTTCATAATTATCCATAAAAACAATGCATTAAGAGTAATGCAACAGTTACTTAGTTTTTGAGCAGCTGTATTATTTGATATTTAGATAAATGTAAATGAAATGACACTCAATTCAGATGTAATGTGTGAGTTGCATTTTGAAATATTAATACTTTGATGTTGTGTTATTTTGAATCAGTGATTTTATTTCAATTAACTAATGATCTTTATGTGTATTGTATCCAAGCATTTGGAAAAAGCGTTCATAAAATGTGCATTTTGATCATCAGTTGTGAATTAGTCTAGAGTTGACATGAAGGCTCCAATAAAAGTGCAAAAATGATTGTAAAAAACTAATATAAATATAATAACCGTAATGTGGTGAGAAAAGCAAGCTGTAGATCATCAGAACATATAAAGTCAAATTTATAAACTCACTCTCTTTCACTCTCACTCACTCTCTCTCTCTCACTCACTCAAATGTATAAACTCACTCTCTTTCACTCTCACTCACACTCTCACTCACTCTCTCTCTCACTCTCTCACTCTCACACTCTCTCTCACTCTCTTTCACTCTCACTCACACAAATGTATAAACTCACTCTCTTTCACTCTCACTCACTCTCTCTCTCACACTCACGCTCTCTCGCTCTCACACTCTCTCTCACTCACTCTCTTTCACTCTCACTCTCTCTCTCTCTCTCACTCACACTCTCTCACTCTCACTACTCTTCACTCTCACTCTCTCACTCACTCACTCACTCTCACTCACATGTCTCTACACTCTCTCTCTCACTCTCTCTCACTCTCACTATCTTTCACTCTCTTTCACTCTCACTCACACTCTCACTCACTCTCTCTCTCTCTCTCTGAGGTGAGAAAAGCAAGCTGTAGATCATCAGAACATATAAAGTCAAATCAGTTGTCACTTCTGCTGGCAGATAAACAGCGCTGGACGCTGCTGAGGTTTGAAGGAGATCTTCCTCCCAGCAGACTGGACCACTCCATGTGTTTAGTGCCGTGGCGTGTGAAGACGTCTGAAGAACACGCAGCTCAGGTATGTGACGCAGACGTGGTGCACCTGTGCTTCATCTTCGGAGGAATGGACACTCAGGGCGTCATATTCAACGACTGCCTCGTTACTGTGCTGACATGAACAATTACTGATTAGACTGATCAATCACAGATTTGATTTCCTAAAAAATCTCTTGAACCTGAATCTGTTTTCAGTGTTAAAACTAGATATTGTGATTGATGACATATGTAAATCTATGAGAACTGGTTGTTTTTACACTTGTTTACTTGCTGAATTTGAATAAATGTAATCTGTGTATTAATTTTGAGTTTGTACGTACTTGAAAAGATTAAATCATCAAAAAAAGTCAATAATTTTTTTTTGGTTTTAATATTTGTATTGGTTTTTCCAATATATATGACATTAATCAATCCTCCGACCCTTACCGTCAAATCCCTGGAGTGGTGTTCATGCTGTCTATTAATTCAGAAATATATTTTATAATTTTTATAATAATAAAAATAAGGGCATGCATCTATATACACGTCTACATCAGCCAAAAATCAGATACATAAAACATATACATGCACTCAGAGCAGGGAGGATTAAAAGGGCGGCCCACCTTAAATAACTGTTTTCCCGATCCTATTAATGAGTGCATAATCTTTTCAAGACATCGTTTCTCTAATCCATTGATTAAGTGTGGGTGGGAGAGGATCCACTTGAGTAGAATGGCTCTACGTGCTAACAAAGAGGAGGAGGCAAGAATTGAATTACATATTTTAAACAGTATTTTTAATACGGAGCTTCCTAAACTGGGGTTTGTGAATGAGTGAAAAGCAAAAAAATGTATGTTAAAGTTAAAAGTGTCATCGGATGCCCATTTTCCACAAGTTGATATGATTCTTTAGGGTCTTAATGAAAAGCCTGTAGCATAGTTTGGTTATAATTTCTCAATAGTAGTGTAAAAAACACCCTTTTAAACCTATCAAAAACAGAGCAAGCGGTTTTGAAGCATTCTCCTTTAAATGTTAATGAGCTCTGCTGGCTCCGCCCCTCTCTTCTGAGCCGCTCTCTGAGGGACTGTTTACTTTAATGTTAATGAGCTCTGCTGGCTCCGCCCCTCTCTTCTGAGCCGCTCTCTGAGGGACTGTTTACTTTAATGTTAATGATCTCTGCTGACTCCGCCCCTCTCTTCTGAGCCGCTCTCTGAGGGACTGTTTACTTTAATGTTAATGATCTCTGCTGACTCCGCCCCCCTCTTCTGAGCCGCTCTCTGAGGGACTGTTTACTTTAATGTTAATGAGCTCTGCTGACTCCGCCCCCCTCTTCTGAGCCGCTCTCTGAGGGACTGTTTACTTTAATGTTAATGAGCTCTGCTGACTCCGCCCCTCTCTTCTGAGCCGCTCTCTGAGGGACCGTTTACTTTAATGTTAATGAGCTCTGCTGACTCCGCCCCTCTCTTCCGAGCGCTCTCTGAGGGACTGTTTTCTTTAATGTTAATGAGCTCTGCTGACTCCGCCCCTCTCTTCTGAGCCGCTCTCTGAGGGACTGTTTACTTTAATGTTAATGAGCTCTGCTGACTCCGCCCCCCTCTTCTGAGCCGCTCTCTGAGGGACTGTTTACTTTAATGTTAATGAGCTCTGCTGACTCCGCCCCCCTCTTCTGAGCCGCTCTCTGAGGGACTGTTTACTTCAGCCGCATTCATCGGGAAACTTGCTAATTAGCATATTTCTTAGCAAAGATTCATAAAAACTCTTCTTCTGTAGATAAAGCTGGATCACAAATGATTCGCACGAACATTGACACATTTAGGTAGATCAGGGGGCTCATTCCCTTCATAAACAAACACAATTATTTGCGTCTTCAGTGGCTCAGATGTCGGGAGTAAATGACGACTGCTATATTCATTATTACATCCAACAACTAAACACCTCAATCACTTAATCAGAGACATCTTGTCTTCCCTGCACCGGAGTCGACACAATGGCGGACAGCTCTCATTTCACTCAGGGGGCGGGGCTAAGGTAAGACAGACCTGTCAATCAACTATTGTGGGAGGGGCTTGTACAGAACTACGTCAGTCTGAATCTCAGAACAGCCTGATTTGAGAAAGAGGATTTAAAAAAAAAAAACAGTGGATTTTTATCATTATAGGATGGATGTGTACACACACTTCCAACACATTTATGTTCAAACCACTTGTAAAGTGAATTTTGCATCTGATGGCCCCTTTAAGAGCCAATTTCACACATACAGACTTAACTGGTAAATTACCGTTAAGAGATCATGTGTGAAGTGGACCTTTTCAAAAATACCGGTAAATTCGTTCCAGCAATTTACCGGTATCAGGAGGCTATTTGTAACATTACCAGTAAATGACCAGTTATCTGCTTGTGTGTGAAGATTACCCATATGAGGTACGAGTTCAGAACATGGTGACGTCAGACATTTACTCTGGGCCAATCCAGAGCCAAAGAAATACCAACTTCAATGGCTCTGGGCCAATCATAACATTCTGATGCAGATGTGATATTTACAGTGTTGATCAGTTTTGAAATGGTCTAATACGATGTCTCTGGGCCAAAAACAGCTGCATCAATATAAATGTTTGACACAAAAATGCAAAGACACTGATCGAGTATAAATGTTTACAAATTCAACACCGGGAGGCCATTCCTAGTTAATGATGTCACTGAATTTACTGGTGAATTGAAATTGATGTGTGAATGGTGCATTACTTATTTCGGTAATTTGACATCAATTTAGGTCTTCACTGCCCCGCTCAGGTAAAGCGTACAGGTTAAGAGGCGAAATGCGTATGACCCCGAGGTACCTGCTGAAGATGGAGGGATTTCCAATAATACCAGTTGTGAAGACTTGATCTTCACCGCTGGGAACGGCAGTACTGGCACACACACACACACACACATGCTTACCTCATTCCTACCCCTGCTGTTTAGCCATCGGAGAGCGGGTGCACATGTGATCTTGATGGCACACAGACATTTCACACACTCTTATATGTGGCTTATAAGAAGGGAGGTCGGGCTCACATCAATTTGCATGTTTACCAAGTCAGCGATCTTATTATTACGTATTATTGGTTGTTTATTTTGTTCTTTGATTTTTTGTTTGTTGGTACTTTGCTATATTTTTGGGACTGAGCACTTGTGTAAATACTCTCACCACTGGATATTTTTTACGGCGCACTGTAAATAAAAGTCTATGGGTCAATCTTTTTCCTTTTTTTATCCCTGTACCTAAAAACGTCCTGCAAGTATATCTTCAAGGGTCTACTGCATCACATTTGGTGTCAGCAGTGGGATGGCTACCTGTAATAAAGTCTCTGACTGATTATTTTTTTTAGCATTAAAAACGCACAGAACAAGAATTGCGTTACACTTTACTGTGTGGGTGTTTAATAACAGGTGCGCCTCTTCAGTTTTGTTTCAGCTCTTTTTTTCACATTATCACATCACATCATGATCTCTGACGGGTGTGGTGTTCTCCGATCGACTCGGGTATTACACACAATGTTAAATAGACCAATTTAAAATATAGACCCATACGGGTCCTCCCTGAAGACCTCTAGCCTGCAGTGAGACCAAAGCTGTGGGCCTTGCCTAGACAAGCCTGCACTTGGTCTGTTTAGGTTTTGTATGGGCTGGACCTAGCCCACTGTGCCTGCAAAAAGCCAGCATGGGCCCATGCAAGAGCATGTTTGCAGGGGTTGTTCCTATAGAACTGTTTTAGAACCTACTCTAAAGTAGGAGCTAATTTAGTTCCCTTAAATGGAGTTCCCTGAACTAAATCCTATTTCCTGCATTGCGAACATGCCAAAAAGCGGGAACTTCCGGTGCGAAAGCTTTTAAAACACTCACAAAACAAAACACTTTGTCCTTTGGCTAGAACTCGCTAAAACCTACCCCAGTGTTAATTTTGCAACTCAATAAATGTATCTTGATTTAAGAAAGTTTAAATATTTGTATTGGAAGACTACTGAGGAACATTGTTTTTTTCAGTGCATGCAATATTTAATTGCGTGACTTTATGCTCCAATTTAAGAACTTTTTAAGGCTTTAACTTATGGAATGGAGAATTAAGAATTTTTAAGACCCAAAAAAATAGTATTTAATTAATTGCATTTAACTGCATTTTGGACTGTCAAATCTTTGGCCACCATTGAAGTCCACTATATGGAGAAAAATCCTGGAATGTTTTCCTCAAACTTAATTTATTTGCGATTTAAGACAGAAAGACATGAACATCTTGAATGACATGGGGGAAGAGTACATTTTCAGGAATTTTATATTCTGGAAGTGAACGTATCCTTTAAATAAAAGTTTTTTAGTTTTTTTTTGTCAAGAAAGATGTTGAGAAATATTTGGATTCTTTAATGAACTCTAAATATTCAGTTGCCTGTAAGAGCCTTCTGTGATGTAATATACAGTAATATGCATTTGTAGAATTGCTTTGTTTATTGTTTTTGTGCTTGTAAATGTTATGTTCTTATTGCCTAATGAATAATATTATTGCTAATCATCTGTAAAATCATGCTACCACACCGGTGTTGAGTAGAAACATGTCGCTGTGGAACTTCTCTCATGCCATTCCTCCGTGTATGTAGATGTTGGAGCTCCTAATGAGACAAAAGATGGTGCCCTGGGGCATTTCCCCCTAGATCTGGACCAGGGCATCACTGAGCTCCTGGACAGTCTGAGGTGCAACCTGGTGGTGTTGGATAGACCGAAACACAATGTCCCAGAGGTGTTCTATCGGATTTAGGTCAGGCCAGATTGGGGCCATTCAATGGTATCAAGCTTTATTGCAGAGGGATCACGGCATCTGACTGCTTTCATTACTCCTTGGGGCCTTTATGAGTGAGTATGAATTCCATTTAGGTTAACAAATGCACCTTCTGCCTTTCAATGAAGTATGGAAGATATGTTGGACTCCCTGCAGGATGAATGCTGTATCCCTTACCTTCACGATATCTTGTGATGCAAACATTTTTGAAGAACATGTGGAAGTACTACGGAAGATGTTGCAAGCTTTACAGCAACATGGAGTCAAGCTAAGACCGAACAAGTGCGAGATGTTCAAGAAAGAAGTGCGATATGCTGGGCGACAGGTCAGTGCCGAAGGAGTCAGAATAGACCCTAAAGATTTGGATGCTGTACGAGCCTGGAAAGCAAAGAAACCTACCACAGCTGGAGAAGTCCGGAGGATGCTTGGATTTCTTATTTACTATCGATCATATGTACAGGATTTCTCTCGCATTGCCAAACCAATATATGATCTCTTGCAAGTGAAACAAGGGGCAGGGTTGGTCCGAACAAAACCTAAGGTAGATGAAAATAAGAATGTTTAGCTACCATCACGTACACGCATTGAGTGGAAGGAAGAACATCAAAGGATACTGTGCAGATTAGTTGAAGCTTTGACTACTCCACCTGTCCTTGCTTATCCTGATTTTGATTTGCCTTTCACACTTCATACAGATGCCCCAGAACAAGGACTTGGAGCTGTACTTTATCAATGGCAGGCTGGGAAAATGAGTCATCGGATATGGGTCAAGAACACTGACGCAGAGCGGAATTACAGACTCCATTCAGGTAAACTCGAATTCCTTGCATTGAAGGGGACAATCTGTGAAAAGTTTTGGGACTATCTATTTTATGCCCAGCACTTCACCGTTTATACAGACAATAACCCTCTGACCTACACAATGAGTACTGCCAAACTCAATGCTGTGGGGCGTATAGATGGGTTGGAAAACTCTCAGACTTCAGGTTTGATATCAAGTACAGACCTGGAAAGGTGAATGTGGACATTCTTTCCCGTTGCCCACTGGACATCAACCAATACATCACAGAGTGCACAGAAAAGTTGTCTAGTGAGACCGTCAAGACCACATGGGAGGGCACTAGGGCTGCAGAACAAAAGGATGTTGCTTGGGTTTGCTGCTCTTAACAGGCCCAGGAAGATCAACTGGAGAGTGATGCCGGTGAAGTCTTAGGAAAGTTAAGTCATGATGAACTGCGGAAAGCACAGAGACTGTACCCAGCTATTTGTGAGATTATTAGGATAAAAGAGTCCAATGCAAGCATCACTAATGACATGACGCACAGAGCCAGTGGACCTTTAAAGAAACTAATGCACGAATTAGGGAGGATTATTTTACAGAAGAACTGAGCAACGACATCAATTCGTCCCACCAGCTAGTCAAGATAGTATTCCAGCACTTCCAGCACAGGAGAAAGTGGTGCACCTTGCCATGGACCAATTATATTGGCCATCCATGAAGCAAGACATCGAGACCTATGTTACACGAAATTGTTCTTGCATCAAACAGAAGAATTCAGCGATACACGAGAAAGCACCAATGGGTAGTGTAAGTACTAGCTCCTCATTTGAATTAGAATTCATAGACTAACTGCATCTGGAATGCAGCAGGGGTTGTTATGAATATATATACTAGTTCTGGTGGATCATTTTACAAGAATTGCTCAGGCATATGCGACTAAAAACAAGTCTGGAAGAATAGCAGCAGAAAGAATCTTCACTGACTTCATTCCCCGGTTCGGATTTCCAACTAAACTACATCATGACCTCTTCAAAACCTTACGCCAACTGTCAGGAATGAGCCATTCAAGAACGTATCCATATCACCCTCAGGGCAATCCTGCTGAGAGGTTTAACAGAACACTGCTCCATATGATGAGAACACTGGCAGAGAAGGAAAAGGAAAAACTGAAGGAACATCTACCACAGATTGTGCATGCATACAGCTGCACACGACATGAAGCGACAGGATAATCACCGTTTTACCTACTCTATGGACGACACCCACACTTACCCATTGATCTTGAGTTCAAAGTGACCAACGGAAAGGAAAGTAACGATCCAAGAGGATATGCCAAGCGAATGGAGAGAACAGTAAGAACTCAAGTGCCTGAGGAAAACTGTACTATGACGGGAAGTCCAGAGGTGGAGTTGTTCTTCAGCCTTGTGACACTCGTTAAAAACTTAAGCGAGAGAGGTGGAACGGGAAAATTGAGATCATATTGGGAGAAAACTGTGTACGTTGTTAAGGAGCAGATAAATGATGGACCAGTCTATAGAGTGGTCGCAGAGACGGATAGCTCAAAATCAAGAGTTCTACACAGGAATCTGCTGAATCAGGTTAATGATTTACCTGTATAGATGCCAGAGGAGCATCTAAACAGAGGGCCAAGAGAAACCAAACAAGACCACAAGATGAGACGGGATCACCATGTGACTCTGATAGTGATGAGGAGCAGGATGACGAGAACTCCTATTGGCTAAGGGTATGAGACACCCGAGAGAACAACCAAAGACTTACCATTAACCAACCTACCGAGGAACCTCCACGACGACACCATACACAACCTGAAAGAGAAAGACAAAGACCCTGGGAGCACAATCTAGAGACAACAAGAAACCTACCTGTGATACTCTGCGACGACAATCCGGTGAACAACCTGAAAGAGAAAGACCAAGAAAATAGACAGAGAACAACCTACAGAAAATGAGAGACTTTCCTGTAATCTTCCTGCTGAGAATGAACTTACCTGTGAAAGTTAAGTGACATGGGCATGAGCTGAAGAAGATGAGGAACAGGTGTAGGGAGAATGTATTCAGATAGATGAAGGTGATATACCCAAGCAAGAAGTTCTCAAAATACCTACCTTGATTTCAGATTGAATTGACCAAACAAGCCAAGTCCGAAGATCCACACGTGACAGAAGACCCACACCTAGGTTAACTTATGAAACGCCAGGTCAGCCCGCAATTCAGTCATATAAACAGTTTAGAGACTTATGAGATATATCAAACACCATATTGGGAGTTATCATCTTGCCACATTACACCTTACGTTAGTACACCTTATTCTATTCTTGCACCACAAGTCACGTTTCCATTTTGGGTACCTCCTATGACAATCGGGTACTAAAAGAGTAAAGATTAAAGTGGTATGATGAAAGAATATGTTGGCGGGAGCCATCTTGTCTTTGTTGGGGAGTGTGTGATGCACCATTGTTTATTCACAATTTGAATGTTTGTTTTGTTTTTAATATTTATTTCATTTTGTGAAGAGCTTATTGTGCACACAGTCATCTATCAATTATCACCCATAAAGACTGAGTTTGAATCAATACAGTTCTAGCCACCAGAGAAAGCACGTGCTGTAGGTTACCAAGATGATGCGGGTTGTGTTTACCTCAGACGCTACCAAGCTGCGCCTGCGTAAAGACCAGGGCTGGACTGGTAATCTGGCATACCGGGCATTTTCCCGGTGGGCCGACACACTATCGGGCCGGTACATGTTCTTCTTGAATATATATATATATATATAGTTCGAAGTGGTGGTGGGCCGCCTGGACCAAAAAAATGCCAGGGCCGATTTTTTGTCCCAGTCCAAGCCCTGGTAAAGACAGAAGTTTGCGTGTGCTTTTGTTTCTCCTGATAATTCAGCTACTTTTAATCTGCTTGTGTGTTCTGCGCCTGGGACCCGTAACACTCATCCTGTCCCTTCTTGCATAACGGAGCAGATACCGGTCCTGCTGATGGGTTTAGGAGCTTCTACGGCCCTGTCCAGCTCTTCTAGAGTAACTGTCTCCTGGAATCTCCTCCATGCTCTTGAGACTGTGCTGGGAGACACAGCCAACGGCACATATTGATGGCCTATCCCGGAGGAGTTGGACTGCCTGTGCTACCTCTATAGGGTCCAGGTATCGCCTCATGCTACCAATAGTGACCGTGACCCAAGCCAAATGCAAAACTAGTGGAAAACAGTAAGAAAAGATGAGAAAAATGTCAATGGCCTCCACCTGTAAAACCATTCCTGTTTTGGGGGCCGTCTCATTTTTGCCCATCTAGTGCACCTGTTGTTAATTTCATTAAGACCAAAGCAGCTGAAACAGATTAACAACCCCCTCTGCTACTTAACTGACCAGATCAATCCCAGGGGTTTAATTGACTTGATGCTATACTCTGATCGTAAGTGGAATCCTTCTGCAGGTGAGTTGGTCATCGCTGCCCCGCTCAGGTGAAGCATACAGGTTAGGGGGGGGGACGCTCATGACCCTGAGGTATATGCTGAAGATGCAGAGGGATTTCCAATAACACCAGTGCTCTGACCAAGATGCCACCAATAATATGTATCCGTAGCAGTCCTGCAGTTCCTGCTTGTGGCAGAGCACCATTGAGGTTTATTTCAATCATGAAAGTGCACAATTATAATAACCCTTAAAACCATCAGCTAAACTTATCAGTTTTTATTTCAAGTTTTTAATGTTTAAATAAATTGTTTTTTTTTAAAAGAGAAACACCATATTATTCACCTAATTACATTATAGATGTAAAAAACCCAACAAAAACACTCAAGAACATAAGATATATACATATAATTTATTTTAGTTTCAAGTCATGTGACCACTAAACAACATCAGCGAACCAAAATAAACATGCAAATGTGTTATATTCAAGGGGACATCAGGTGAAGATTTATTTTGCGCATTTGTCCTTAAATTCTTTTTATTTTAGTTTAAGTAATCAAACTAAACCAGTGGTGCCCAAACTCAGTCCTGGAGGGCTGCAGTTTAGCTCCAACTTGCCTTACGGGAAGTTAAGTGTGCATAGTAATAGCTTGATTAGCTGTTTCAGGGGTGTATAATTGGGGTTGGATCTAAACTCTGCAGTAGACCGGCCCTCCAAGAACGAGTTTGGGCACCCCTGAATTAAACCGTAATATAAATAACAAAAAAAATAAGTTTAATGTTAACATTTCAGGGGAACAAAATCACCTTTTTAGACAGTGACATTTAAAATCAACAGACAAATATTCGTGCTCATTTTGTATCAAACCTTTATTTTGCAATTGTGGTAGAAATGTCTTCTACAGTTGCCAGATTTCAATAAATAACTGAGCATGTGACATGACGTTTATCCAGTAACCCCTGACCCGGAGCACCCTCCCCCCCCGCTCATCGCCCCTCACAGAACTGCCTGAGAACAGCAGCAGAGCCTCAAACCAGGCTGACAAAATCTCCACCGGAGTGAAGAGAAAATAAGACCACAAACGCAACTCTCTAATGCTTCTCATAAGTCTTTCTCAAAGAGATCGGAGGCTTTACGTTCGTACAAAAATGTCCGGCGTGTTCAATAGGTACACCTAGAGAGAAGAGGGCATCGACGTGACTGAAAACAAAGTCAGGACGATCTATAACTCATCCTTTTCGCCCTGATCGTCGCCCTCTGGAGGCGGGGCACCCGCGCTGCCGTACAGCTTGCTTACGATAGGCTGCACGATTTCCTCCAGCTCCTTCTTCTTGGCCTGGAAGTCCTCGAGCTCTGCTTCCTGATGAGACTCCAGCCACTCGATCTTCTCCTCGACAGCCTTCTCGATGGCCTCCTTGTCTTCGGATGACAGCTTGCCGCCCAGCTTCTCTTTGTCCCCGATCTGGTTCTTCAGGGAATAGGCGTAGCTCTCCAGCTCGTTGCGGGCGTCGATGCGCTCCTTCAGCTTCTTGTCATCGTCGGCGAAGCGCTCGGCTTCGTTCACCATGCGCTCGATGTCCTCGGGCGTCAGTCGGTTCTGGTCGTTGGTGATGGTGATCTTGTTCTTGTTGCCCGTGCCCTTGTCCTCGGCGGTGACACGCAGGATGCCGTTGACGTCGATCTCGAAGGTGACCTCGATCTGAGGGACGCCGCGGGGAGCCGGAGGGATGCCGGTCAGGTCAAACGTACCCAGGAGGTGGTTATCTTTAGTCAGCGGACGCTCACCTGGAAAAATGATTAAAGAGAGAAAAATTAGAAATGGCTTAAGGGGGAGGGGGAGAAACCTAATTTTAAGTTCTTAAACTAAAGTGGGAAATCCAATAAAGTTTTAATACAACCCCCATCATTAAAAATCCTTCATATCAATCACCTGAATAAAATGGGGTCATGAATGTAACTGTAGGTACATATAGAATTGAACCCCATGCCATCTACCATGGCTATTTTCAAGTATAAAGTGGCTTAAAATAGCTAAATAAACTTTCTGATTTATCCATCTTAAAATCTAAAACTTTTCATATGAATGAACTGAACAAAAATGGGTTTGGACTCACCTTCATAAACTTTGATGGTCACGGTCGGCTGGTTGTCAGAAGCGGTGGAGAAGATCTGGGATTTCTTGGTGGGCACAACGGTGTTCCTGGGAATGAGTTTGGTCATCACTCCTCCGACCGTCTCAATGCCCAGGGTCAAAGGGCAAACGTCCAGAAGCACCAGGTCACCTGTTCAACACATTCCAGTCAGTAACCATCTCACAAGTGGCATGATTACATAGGCATCATTAAAGGCTGCAGATGGACTCACCAGTGTCCTCTTCTCCTGACAGGACTCCGGCCTGGACGGCGGCGCCGTAAGCCACGGCCTCATCCGGGTTGATTCCTCTGGACGGCTCCTTGCCGTTGAACAACTCCTTCACCAGCTGCTGGATCTTGGGAATACGTGTGGATCCGCCGACCAGGACGATCTCGTCAATTTCAGACTTCTTCAGGTCAGAGTCTTCCATAACCTTCTGCACTGGTTTCATGGTGGAGCGGAACAAGTCCTGTGAAGAGGCAAAACATTGGTTGTTTTCCATGCATTCAACACATACAGGCACGGTTATTTTTAATAAGCTATGTTAGTATTTATGCACTTTTATATTTTAAGTTTAAAATTATAAATTCTTTAAGTCAGTACCGCGGAGCTTCTCTCACCATGTTGAGCTCCTCAAACTTGGCGCGGGTCAGCGTCTCGGAGAAGTCTTCCCCCTCGAAGAAGGACTCGATCTCGATGCGGGCCTGGTGCTGGGCAGACAGCGCTCTCTTGGCCTTCTCCACCTCACGACGCAGCTTCTGCACGGCGCGGTTGTCCTTGCGCACGTCCTTTCCCGTCTTCTTCTTGTAGAGCTTGATGAAGTGCTCCATGACGCGCTGATCGAAGTCTTCGCCGCCGAGGTGAGTGTCTCCATTAGTGGCCACCACCTCGAACACACCGTTATCGATGGTCAGCAGGGAAACGTCGAAGGTGCCGCCGCCGAGATCAAAGACCAGGATGTTCTTCTCACCGTCCCGCTTGTCCAGACCGTAAGCGATGGCAGCGGCGGTTCTGTGGAGAGCAACAAGAGGACCATAAGGGTTAGCATTCACTATACAGAGACAATACATACACTTCATTAATAAATTCAAATAAATGTAAAAAAAGGACAAATAAAATCAGTTTGTTACCAAAGGTTATCATTAATTATAAAGAGAAAATACATACATTTAATTATTAAATTCAAATAAATGTCAACTAAGGAAAAAACAAATCAGTTTGTTACCAAGGTTATCATTAATTATAAGGAGAAAATACATGCGTTTAATTAATAAATTAAAAAATGTCAACCAATAAATTTTTTTTTTTTTTTTTAATTTAGTTTAACTTGAAGCACTAAAATCTCAAATGAAAACTACATAAAAAAAAAAGATCTGGGTTGTCATTAACTTAAGTTAAAACCATAAAATATTTGTTACACTAAATATATAAATAATTTAACTGAAATTAAATTATAACAGAAATTAAAATACATTTAATTCAGTTAACTCCTCAGATTACAAAAATAACTGAAGTTTATATAAACTTAAATATTATTATAAAAAGAGATTAACCCATCAGGGTTATGAATCAAATTAAAACGATTAATAATTTAACCAATACAAATTCATAACTTTTTTTATTTAATGTAAACTGAATTTATTTAAAACAAAATCCAAGCAACAATTAAAAATTAGCAAAATAAACTATATAGTAATAAAAAAAAGAACCTAAAACTTAAGAGCTGACACTATAAAATTTGGTATTTATTTATATCAAATAAATAAAAGCTACAACAGCATATCAATCATGCTAAAATAACACTAGCAGCGTTAAGCCTTCGAGTAGCGCAAATTGAAATTGCGCCTAATGCAAACGCAATAATTTCACAAAACCTTTTTTAATCGACCTTTATAAAATATTGTTAGTTATAATTGATTTTCAAATAAATATCTTCTGCACATCAAGGCTGAATTTATTTGATCACCAAAAAATGTGAAATATTCCCCCCAAAAAACAAACCTATTTTAATATATTATAACAAATGTAATGTTATTCCTGTGATGCATAGCAGAATTTTCTTCCTCATTACAAGTTCAGTGTCACATGATCTTTTAGAAATCATTATTATTTATTTGACTCCAGAAACATTTATGATTGTTATCAATGCTGAAAACTATTTTGCTGCTTCATATTTTGTGTGGAAATGGTGACGCACTTTTTTTTTCAGGATTTTTTTGATAAATATAAAGTTTAACGAACAGCATTTATCAAATATATTAATTCGATTTGTTAAATAAAAATCATTTTAAAATGTAATAAAATATTCTTAAGTAAAATAGCTTAAGGCCATTTGCGCGATCATCATGCAGTAACCCCCCCCAAAAACCCCGTCAGATCTGCGCAAATTACTCGGGTCGTCCGTTAAAGGTCTGAAAATATGGAAGTCTATTTAATAATCATATCCCTGCTAGATGAAAACACCCTGTTTTACACGAAGGAAGCAGCTATTGGATACTCACGGCTCGTTGATGATTCTGATCACGTTCAGACCGGAGATGGTTCCTGCATCTTTGGTGGCCTGGCGCTGGGCATCATTGAAATAAGCGGGCACAGTGACCACAGCATGTGTGACCTTTAGAGGAACAGAAACGGATCAGGTGTTGAGTTTTACTGCAGAGACTGAGAGTTAATGTTAGCTTCGTGTTAAAGCGTTACCTTCTTTCCCAGGTAAGCCTCCGCAGTCTCCTTCATTTTATTCAGAACCATAGCGGAGATTTCCTCCGGGGCGAAAGTCTTCATCTGACCGGATCCGATGTCCAGCTGGATGTGCGGCTTGTTCTTCTTCTCAATAACCTGGAGGAGATGCAGCAGGTGTTTAGCATTTCATATTAAACCGAACGGACATAGAGTTCAAACACAGACTGGATGTGTGTACCTTAAAGGGGAAGTATTTAATGTCCTGCTGCACGGTCGAGTCGCCCCATGTGCGGCCGATCAACCGCTTGGCGTCAAAGACGGTGTTCTCGGGGTTGGAGGTCAGCTGGTTCTTCGCAGCGTCTCCGATGAGACGCTCTCCTTCGGTGGTGAAGGCCACGTATGATGGAGTGATACGGTTTCCCTGGTCATTAGCGATGATCTCCACACGGCCGTTCTTGAACACCCCAACACTGGAATAACAATTCAATGGTATAAGTACAAATTATAAATAACAGAGAAATTTTTTAAACCTCAGCATTACTAGAAAACTATTTTACTGCATGCATATATATCTTGGAAATGAATCTGAATGACCCTGTATATAAACCCAAACTCATTCTCACCAGGAGTAGGTCGTCCCGAGGTCTATTCCAATCACGGTCCCAACGCTGTCCTTCTTATCGTCCTCTTCGGCAAACACGGTGCCGGCCACCAGCAGAAACACACAAACCAATCGCATTCTGATGCTGATCTTCTGTCAAATCTCCACTAGTGTCTGTAAAGAGTCCTTTAAAATAAAGGTCACAGGTCAGGGCAGGTGCATAATGAAGCACGTCACTCACTGGCTGGATGGTTTATATAAATCAAACAATACATTTTCATGCAAAAACGAATTATCTGGTTCTTCTTCTAGATAGTTTAGCCAAAAAAAAGGAGGCATGAATGGCTGCATTGAGAGATATCTATCTATACACATACACATAGATGGATAAATACACACACAAAAATTTGAAAACACCAAATTCATATTTACTAAAAGCCAAGTAGCAATGCAAATATTTATTATAATTTTTTTATGATAATCCATATTCTGTAACTTACTAGTCAAGAGTAACTAGTCTCCAGTTCGACCTCACTTTTACTATTTACTCCACATATTAATATTGTGATATAACGTACATCCAAAAGTCCTTCGTTTAAAACACGTTTAACGTTAACTTACCTCAGATAAAAACCTAACGTTATTCAAGCTAACGTAAATTAATTAACTGAATTATGAATTATCGAATGAATGAACATTACAAGCAGCAAACAAGACGAATTTATAATTGTATTTACACAACACTATTTTAAATTAATATTTAAAAATACATATTTCTAATCTCCCAAATCAATCAACCGTTTTAACCGTTTCTCGAGACTATTCATCCAGTCAAAACAGGTTACTTTGATCTGTACCGCTTTTGTAAGACCAATCAATTAAAAGAGGAGTTTAAATGTAAATGAAGAGATGAAATGAGATATATTGTTACCTGATAGCTGTGGTAATAAGCAGTAATCTCAAGGGCGTGTCTGTCTCTCTTGTCTCTGTGTTTTCTCTGAGTCTCGACTGTAACTCATGGCGCTGCGCTCGCCTGTATATAAGCCGTCAGCGCTTCCCCGTCGTGGAGCCTCGCCATTGGTCGGAGAGCAGCTCGTTGGAAGGCGCTGATTGGCTGAGCGTTGTACGCTGGCTGATGCTGATTTGCACACGTACTGGTGGCGGGAACGTCATCAGATGAGGCGAACTGTAAGGATTTGATTGGTCCGCGTCAGTGTCAGTCTGTGAAGATTCTGGATGGGGGCGGGTCGCTGAACGGTGCTGCGTTTGAACCAGGCCAAAAAATCTGAATATTTTATGATAAAACGCTCATTCTTCACAGGTTTAGATATTGTATGCGTTTTTACTTACACGTTAAATACCAGACTCTTCTATTCTATATAGAAGCAGACGTTATAGGTTTGAATATATGGGTAGCTAAGTCAAAATTGTCTATTGTGTACGTTATATAAGAGTACATTATACATGTCTCATTTCCAAGTAAATACATTAATTATACAACATTGTGTCATTGTGAATGCATGTTTGATTATGACAACATTTACCAATCACAATCCTATTTAGGAAATAGTTAATTTAACTGATACAAAGCAAATGAGCAAGTAATGATCGAGGGTCAAAAGAGATTTAGATGTGTGCCAAATGCATGCATGAACATATGGCATATTCACAATGATACTGTTGTGGTTTGGTGACTCATTAGCAGAGTGTGAGCAAACAACAATGATTGGCTTTCATGTTGATGCCAAAGGAACTAGTATGACATTTAATGTGAAACAAAATGGTTATTCTGACATATTATTGCTTCATTTTTTTTAATTTCTCAATTGATCTAGCATTTGTATGCATGCTTGAGTGATATATTTTCATTCACCAACAGTGCTAATGAATTACAGGTAAGGCAATCATATCATCATGTCATGCCATTGGATATAATTGTGTGGAAATAATTATGATTTTCAACCATTGGTGTTATTTTATTAGTAGTGTTATTCGTTTACAATAAAATTCCAGCAGAGAAACGGGGGGGATTCAAGGTCCCAAAACGATAAATTTGGAACGGTGACTTTTAGTAACATTTCTTAGGACTTCATTACAAAATAACGTTAAACATATATTAGTACACTTACCTGATCAGGCACCAGATGCTTAAAATGATCTATCAGTAAAATATATCTGCACAAAAACCTGACACAACTAATGAATATAAGCCCACATAACCTCAGCTTCAATCACGGTATAATGGTGAGACCATGGGAAATGACATGCTAGATATCTCTGATATTGCATTTCACAACAAACTGCACTGAGAATTCAACAGTAGGAAGAGGAAGTTCAATAATAATAAAATAAAGAATAGATTTGTTGGGCCCTTATGTTATGCCACAGCCGTATGACCCTGCAGCCCAAGACCGGTTCCCACTGGAGCTAAGCAGGGTTGAGCTGGTCAGTACCTGGATGGGAGACTCCGGTGAAACTAGGTTGCTGTTGGAAGAGGTGTTAGTGAGACCAGCGGGGGGTGCTCACCCTGTGGTCTGTGTGGGTAACAGTGTAGTGACGGGGACACTATACTGTCAACAAGCACCGTCTTTCAGATGAGACGTTAAACCGAGACTCTCTGTGGTCATTAAAAATCCCATGACACTACCATCTGAATGTCGCAGCAGAACTCCAGACTCATCACGTTTTCCAATCTTCTATTGTTCAGTTTTGGTGATCCTGTGTGAATTGTATCCTCCGTGTGCTGTTCTTATCTGACAGGAGCGGCACCCGGTGTGGTCTTCTGCTGCTGGAGTCCATCTGCTTCAGGGTTCGACGTGTTGTGTGTTCAGAGATGATATTCTGCAGATCTTGGTTGTAACGAGTGGTTTTTTGAGTTACTGTTGTCTTTCTATCATCTCTAACCAGTCTGTCCATTCTCCTCTGACCTCTGACATCAACAAGACATGTTCATCCACACAACTGCCGCTCACTGGATATTTTCTCTTTTTCAGACCATTCTCTGTAAACACTAGAGATGGTTGTGTGTGAAAATCCCAGTAGATCATTAGTTTGTGAAATACTCAGATCAGTCCGTCTGACACCAACAACCATTCCACGTTCAGAGTCACTTAAATCCCCTTTCTTCCCCGTTCTGATGCTCGGTTTGAGTCATCTTCACCACATCTAGATGCCTAAATGTATTGAGTTGCTGCCTTGTGATTGGCTGATTAGTAATTTGTGTTACCAAGCAATTGAACAGGTGAGTGTGTGTGTATATATATATATTTTTTAAGATGTTTGTAGATGTCTGTCAGACACAACAGTTAAGTGGAATAACAGGATGATTTATTGACTGAATGGGGAGCAGGTTGAGGAGCGAATTGAGCTTAAACTCGAAACATGCGTCAGCAACAAACAGGATAAACAGCCTGAGAATATGACTATTATGCCACCCGCAGCTGGAACCAGCTTCCAGAAGAGATCAGATGTGTTAAACTATTATCCACATTTAAATCCAGACTCCAAACTCATCTGTTTACCTGTGCGTTTGTTGAATGAGCGCTGTGCTATGTACGGACTGAATGCACTGTATTTTATGTATAATCATTTTCTATTCTTAACTGGTTTAAATCCATTTTAAGTTCCTTTTATGTAAAGCACTTTGAATTAGCACTGTGTATGAAATGTGCTATAGAAATAAACTTGTTTTGTCTTATAACATTCACTATATCACAGCCAAATGTTTAACTGCCTCAGTTGTCATTCCCTTAACCTCTTGTGTTGGGTCAATTTGACCCACACTGGATTTGCAAACTGATCGAAAAACTGGTTAAACGATTTATTTGTTCATGAACTTTTGTGAGTATGTCTCATTAAGGGTCACACACACACACACACACACACACACACACACACCTCTCTAAAATGAGCCAAAAATCTACATTTCTAAACACTAGTCAGGTAAAAAAAATTACACACTAAATAGCTTTATTGTAGCTTATTAAACACTAAAATACATGCAAACTTATTAAATTTAAGAGCCAACGTTTGCTTGAAATTGAGACTTGCCTTCTGTTTATTCAAGAAAAATTCATTTTCTCAATCAAAACATGGTGATTTCTTTCTTTTTTTGGAACAAACGTACTAGATTGATACAGCATTGAATATAAGTGAGAGAAACTAATTTACTCTCACAATAGTTTGAGAACCAGACATAGCAAAAATATACAAAACAAATAATAATAACTTCTTACACGAAGTACAAAAAAATAAAATAATATGTCAGTCAAATTGACCCCCTAACAAAATAGAAATAAACAGATGGAAATTAGTATATTATATGAAAATATTACATATTTATAGTTTTTAATCTATGGCAGGTTTCAATACAGTTTTTAATTTTTTTTCCTTGAAGCTTTAGTATTTAATGCAAATTGCATTAAAACCAGTGTGGGTCAATTTGAACCCAACGCAGAAGTTAAACAGGAGGGTTAACCTCATCATCTTTAATAATGGAAAATCAAAGTATAAAGCAGAATAAAACTCATATCATAGAACTAGATAAACACAATTTGTCATTTATTGACTTACAAATGTGCAACAATACAATCACATAATCGTTTCATCAAAACAACAACACAAAGCATCAGTGCTTTTGTTTGTATGTTGAGTAACACCTGGTAGTTTGTCTATGTAGAGAAATCTATTGTTTGTAGTCAGAACGGGTGAATATCTTGCAGTGCAGATAGGCGAGTTTCTCGGCATAAGAGCGTCGCAGCAAGGGAAACCATTCCCAATGAGGCAACTCTACGACTCTGTACCCGGCCAGCGCTAGCTGTCTCCTCTTTAGTGCATGCAATCCAAGCAGCTGCTTAGTCCTGTAGCAATAGTGGTTCCTATGCGTCACTTGAACAGCAAGTCTCTGAATCGATGGTTTAGAGTCATCCAGGCCAGACGAATGCTTTTGACATTTGGTCAGCCCCATCAGAAGATCGTCAATACCTACATTGAAAATACTTTCTCTCTCGTGGACCGAGTGTATCTCTGGCTTTTGGTAGAACTGGTTAGATGGTTGCGTCTTTCGTGTATCAGTTAGTTGAGCTAGTAGGTCGTCAGTTATGGTAACTCCAGAGAGCCTTGAGTTTTGAGAGGCGAGATATTGTCCGGAGGATACAAGAACAGGCTGGTCATTTTGATCCAAGTGCACTTCCAGATCAATCGAGCGCAAGTGTGGAAGAATCATGTGTTTGTGCACAAACATCTCTCCACCCAGAAGATTCCTCAACACATCTTCAGCCTCGAGCACCTCGGGCTTCCGGCAGACATCCGCTTGAGTGAAATCCCTCAGTAGCTTGGTCACTTCTTCCCGAATTGCAAGACTAAGTCTTGGGAGTGTCGACTCGGGTAACTCCAAGCCTACAGTTCCATCTAAGGTGAATAAGTCTTTCTTCAGCTCAAGCTCTTTGGAGTTACACGCCTTGTTGACAAACTCTTCGCTTAAAGCCAGACTGAGCAGGTCTTCGGGGAATAGACCGGCAAAAGCGAGGCCGAGCAGAGCTGTTAACAGATGTTCGGGGTATCGCTGAAACTCGGCTTGGCGTTCCCGTAAGATCGCAGTGAGACACGGATAAAGGTTGGGACATTGTTTGGGAAGGACTCCTAAAGTCCCAAAGGCCCACAGCAGCTTTGCAGAATCTTTACTCCGGCATCGACTGACCACGTTGGGTAATCGTTCGGCCACGGCCAAGAGAACGCGATCATCTCGATAGTGCAAAGCGGAGCAAGCCAAGACGATATGCATAAGACCTTGAACCTCCATATGCGGGGCACGTCGAGGAACCTCCGATCCCATGGCCTCCAGCCACGGGAGATGGTCTAGATAGCTAAATCGCATAAGCTTCATTACATTAACGATCCCAAAATCACTCATATCCTCGACTTCAACAACCGCCCTGTCCATAAGCCGGCGCGTCGCTCTCTCGGACAGGGAGCGTTGTGATTTAAAGAGGCCTAAGCAAACGGCACCCAGCTCTTCAGGCTTCAACTGGCTCAAATGACGCATAAGTAACGCCTCGAGGGGTTGAACAAGGGTCTCCGGAAATCTCCTGCCTTCTCCGATTATGTACAAGAGTTGAACTAACTCTGGGACACCCATCTGGTTGATGTTTCGGCTCACGTTGTCAAAGAGCCTCTCGAGGTACTTCGAAACGACTCGACCGAGGCATCGCCACAAGTCAGCGGCCAGCAGCAACTGGTGAAGCTCCATCTCGCTCGCTCGCCGACAGAACTCGGTTTCGTACGATCCCAGAATGCTATTGGATTGAGGCAAGCTTAAGTTGACGAAGGCCCTCAGCGCATCCAATAACTGCGGCGTTGTGAAGTTTGGCAGGATCTCCACGCTGTACCGCAGGAGCGTGTCGAATCGCTTGTCGCCTCTTACAAGCGCGGTCTGTTCTTGGGGAACCTGACCTAGTTTGGATAAGAAATTAGTTACTTCTGAAGGCTCCATGTTGTCTTTTTGTACCGTGACTTTATGAAGAACTAACAAGGCCTCATTGAGGTCTATCGTTGATGAACGTTGGGATTGGTCATGGGTCATGTTACGGTATTCAGACCGACATCTCTGAAAGGCTCGTGGGTCGCTGTTGGTGCTTGGTTCTTTGGTGGCGTTTGGGGTCGAAACGGCTCGTGTGTTCTTGGTACCGGAGAGCCATCGTGAGGTGCTAATACTGTACGGGCTACGCTGTTGATGGAACGGACGGTTACAGGACAGTGCTTCTTCAGTTTCGGAGCGGCCCACGGTAGAGGAACGTCCCGTCGGTCTCTTATAGTAGGACGAGGGCTTGTACACCAGCGTGTTTTCTGTTTCTTCTTCTCTCTTTTGCTCTCCATTTTCCACATTTGATGATAAACGTTGGGATCTAAAGATGGAGATGCATTGTATCTGGGCATAAAGACGGCGCTTTGCCACAAGATGAAACAGCACTGTTGCAGACATCAACAGCGGGCACTGGAAATGATCATAAAAGAGATTATTATTATGGGGTGTTAAATCGTTAATGCTCACTTTTAATGTTCTTCTGAACCAAAAAAAAGCATCTGGCTGAATTATTGTTATGCAACATTTTTTGAAAAGCTGCAGAAAATATGAAATACTTCAGTTAAATCTGCAAAACAAGAACAAAAATCCATTCAAATAGACACCTTTAGATGCATCTCATGAGTTTTGACTAATTATAACATCTTGGCTCTCACGTCTCAAGACTAATTAAGATTGCTGAAATGCAAAGAAAACTTATTTTACACAATGTTGATCAGCCAGGTGATTATAAACAATATTTTAACTGTCAAAAATATTGTTTTTAATTATATATTTTTATTTTTTTGAAGTATTTTGTGTCTCAAATATTGACTAGCACTATTCAGTACTTCAATCTTCAGACGCAATGATACGAAAATTGCGATCATTCCCTATGTGATGAATATATAATGGTTTAAGTTAAAGAGAGGGTGTATAATGTGCATGAATAAATCCTGTATAATAAATATTGCAACAAGTTAAATAAATAAAAAACTATAATGCTTAAATTAAATAATTGCATTTTTATTTCATGGTGACTTTACATTTTAGTCTGTGGATGCTTTTACAAGACTTACAATTTAAGAAATAATAGTCTATTTATCCAGAGTTGGTCACTTTTGAGTTTGATAGCAAATGCGCCTATTCATTATTAGTGAATGGAAAAGAGCAGCCAGGACATTATATATCATAAATAAATAAAAATATAATATAAATGTAATTTGCAATTCTGTACTTTCAACTGACTGACACAGAAAAGACCATAAACAGACCATTTAACACTCAATATAATATGAGGAGATTCTCGTGTCATTTAATAAACCTAACAGATTCACTATTTCGCTTCGCTAAACAAGAATTTAATCCAGTTGTAACAACTGACTTTCACGTTAATTTTCTCCTAAATAAATACTTTTTTACATGTGCGTTTAAAAATCAAGTGTGATATTTATTTTAAAGCGTTATTTCCGTTTGACGAAACGTCTTTCATCAAACATAAATTACCGCACGCCCTTGTCAGCAGCGCATCTTATTCAGCCACATTCACGTGTAAAATAACGAGCTGAAAGCAACATATTGAGCGCGAATAACTGAGGTAATTATGCACGTACCTTCAGCGCGTGTATTCTTCAAGCTCTCCTCTTCAAATCAAGTATTTATATCACTAAGACACACTGTAAAATCTCTTAACACACACTGACAGCATGTGTGTGTTGTGTTGTAAGTGCTGAAGTCACGCGCGGGGTCGCGCGCTACGGAGGCTCGCAGGAGACAAAAGCGCGCGCACAGTCAGTGATAAAACTTTACACCGACGATAATACTTTAAAACATTATTATTATTAACTGCTTACATTTTTGTCACGTTCGCGATGAGATTTTAGATTGTGTTTTATTCATTACAGTTTATATTTACAATGATAACGGACGTTTACTTCATATACAAACAAATAAATAAATGTCCGAACGCTTCTTACAGTGTTTAAGATATTATATATTATAATTAATGTATTATATTAATATATAGGCTATATTATGATTAATGACAATGCCATATCAATTAAATATAACTATAAAATATAAAAATATATTAAATTAATGCATGATTTTATAATATTAACAGTAATCGTACAGCACAATTACATATACACTTATATGAATACATTTATTTTTAAAGTATTAACCGTAATTGTGCAATACAACACACAAATTAATAATATTTGTTTTAACAGTAACTGTAAAACCACATGTTTAAAATAATAAACACACAAATCACAAACAGGACAATTTTTTTAGCAATTAGTTATTTAAAATAATAATTTCTGCTGTAGTTTAATTCACTTTGCAGGTTTTCTTTAGACTTAATATTTCATAAACAGATGTGTCAGGAGTTGCGAAATTAAATGTTTTAATAATTAATGTACTGTAATTTTACGTCACCTGTGGAGGTTTGTTTTGACAGAAAATCACGAAGAGACCAATTTCATAATCACATCTTTATTATTTAAATGAAGATATGCTTTTCTCAAGCAAATTCAGAAAAAAAAAACCTTTTTACAAAAAACCCCGGATGGCGTCGCGCGCTCAAACATCTCAAGATGGAGAAAGAGAAAAGTACCGTAATATAGCCGATCGATTCATATATATATGTATATTATATCCCTATATTAATATTTTTGAAAAATAAAAGCTGACATGTCAGTCTCGTTACTTCACAAAAGTATTCACGCGCGTATATTTGGATAGCATAGTTCTGTACACATAAGGAACGGTGATATTTACATGCAGTCGACTGCCAAGAACACCACAGAAGCACATAGCAGCACAAGTGTCCGAACACAGCAGAGGCGTGGCGTCCATCTAAAGCGTTCTCTCGGAACACCTAGTGCCATAAAGCTGCTTTACTACGGTGGCCGAGAGAGCTCAACGCGCTGCAAATGAAGAAAACGACTTCCTCAATTTGTGTGAGCATTTGCACCATCTGCTGTCAAACTGATGAAATGTTTTTTCTCTTTGCATGTGTTTTCTGAAATTGCAGCGCGTTGAGCACTCTCGGCCACCGTACATTAGCTCAGGTGTGGCATGATAACACAGAAGAGTCAATCTTTCTATTGCATTTCTACAGTTCAGGGAAATGAATGCTTGTTTGTGCTTGTTATCAATGCATCTGGCTTGTTAGTCCTGCGATGTGACTGTGTTAAAGAAGTAGTCATCGATTGGGGGAACGTGTGTAGCTTATTTCAAGACTTTGTGACAGAAGGTGTTGTGTATGCTTTCACTGCAATGTCAAACATTAGCGTTTGTCCCTCGTCAGAGCCTGTAGTGCGTTTGTTATCTAAAAGCATACAAGTATACGACCTGTGCTGTTTCTATGCAAGAGAGCACACTGCATACGGCACGCTCGAGCTTCTGTGTCAGCGTGATGACGTCATCACACAGTCCTTGATTTGATCAGATGATATTTGTATTAAAAATGCAATATAGCAGTTTTATTCAGACGATGCTTAAATGCACACTCTGTTTTGTTTCATGTTTTATAAAAAAAAAATGTAATGGCATTCAATGGACGCTTATGCATCAGAATAAAGAAATAAAGTTAATTGCGATTTTTTTTTTAAATCTCACAATTCTGATTTATAGATATAGATACAAACTTGTAATAATAACTATATTTTTTATTCCATGGCAAGCTTGACTTTTTACCTCTGAATTATGAGTTTATATATTTTATGTTTACATCTCGCAATAATGACTTTATATCTTGCAATTCTGAGAAAACGAAGGAAAAAAGTCTGATTGCAAGATAAAACGTCATTGTTACCGTAACTATTTTTTCTCGCGAGTTGTGAATTTATATCCCATAATTCTGGCTTTCTCCATTTTGCATGTTTCTATCTCACAATTTTGAATTTATATATATATCACAATTCTGAGCGAGAAAAATGACAGAATTGTACGATAAAAAGTCAAAATTGCAAATAAAATGTTGTATTGCAAGTTTATATATCACAATTTTTAGTTTATATCTGACATCTCATAATTCATAACTCTCAATTCTGAAAAAAGTCTGAATTGTAAGATAAGTTAAACATAAGTTTAAATCGATATCTCACAATTCGTAACTTTATGTATTGCACTTTTGAGAAAACAATTGCAAGGAAAGTCACAATTGAAATAAATAGATAAAAAGTAGCAATTACCCTTTTTTTATCTAAAAATTCAGATTTTCTTACAATTTAGAATTTACATCTTGCAATCAGGGCCGTACTCACCATTGAGGTCCGGACCTCTGTATTTTTCCAATAATAAAAGTTGTAAAATAATAATCTTATATTAAATATACTTTGGTGCTGCCTGCGAGGATAAAAAGCCAAGAGAACAGATCTTATCTCATCTGAGACGACTCAGCGCTCATCGATGTCAAAGTGTTTGTGTGGATGGCCAATCAAATCAAAGTAGGCGGGGCCAATCTAATCAAAGTAGGCGGGACCAATCAAATCAAAGTAGGCGGGACCAATCAAATCAAAGTAGGCGGGATCAATCAAATCAAAGTAGGCGGGACCAATCAAATCAAAGTAGGCGGGACCAATCAAATCAAAGTAGGCGGGACCAATCAAATCAAAGTGGGCGGGACCAATCAAATCAAAGTGGGTGGGATCAATCAAATCAAAGTGGGCGGGACCAATCAAATCAAAGTGGGTGGGACCAATCAAATCAAAGTGGGTGGGACCAATCAAATCAAAGTAGGCGGGACCAATCAAATCAAAGTGGGCGGGACCAATCAAATCAAAGTGGGTGGGATCAATCAAATCAAAGTTGGCGGGACCAATCAAATCAAAGTGGGTGGGACCAATCAAATCAAAGTAGGCGGGACCAATCAAATCAAAGTGGGTGGGACCAATCAAATCAAAGTAGGCGGGACCAATCAAATCAAAGGAGGCAGGGCCAATCAAATCAAAGTAGGCGGGACCAATCCAAGTAGGCGGGACCAATCAAATCAAAGTAGGCGGGACCAATCAAATCAAAGTGGGTGGGACCAATCAAATCAAAGTAGGCGGAACCAATCAAATCAAAGTGGGTGTGACCAATCAAATCAAAGTGGGTGGGATCAATCAAATCAAAGTTGGCGGGACCAATCAAATCAAAGTGGGTGGGACCAATCAACTCAAAGTAGGCGGGACCAATCAAATCAAAGAAGGCAGAGCCAATCAAATCAAAGTAGGCGGGACCAATCAAATCAAAGTAGGCGGGACCAATCAAATCAAAGTAGGTGGGACCAATACAAGTAGGCGGGACCAATCAAATCAAAGTAGGCGGGACCAATCAAATAAAAGTGGGTGGGACCAATCAAATCAAAGTGGGTGGGACCAATCAAATCAAAGCAGGCGGGGCCAATCAAATAAAAGTGGGTGGGACCAATCAAATCAAAGTGGGTGGGACCAATCAAATCAAAGCAGGCGGGGCCAATCAAATAAAAGTGGGTGGGACCAATACAAGTAGGCGGGACCAATCAAATCAAAGTAGGTGGGACCAATACAAGTAGGCGGGACCAATCAAATCAAAGTAGGTGGGGTTTATGTACACAGTGTCCAAACCGCAGCTCGACGCCTCAGACAGTTATGAAGTGCAAGATGTAAGGAGCTAAACCAAATATTGCCCATTTGACCGCTGGTTTAACATAGAAAGGTTAAACGACCGACAGAAATATTCAGGGATGTAAACTAATAAACTTTTGTCTAATTTCATGTTTAAGAATCTGTGATCTCGAAAAATAATTTATGCTACTGCCCACTGACTTGGTTTTAAACCTATATTGTTATTTAATTTATGAGCCTCGAAACATCTTAATATTTACACGTGTAGGTCAGGAAAATCTAATTTTCATGCCCCCCGAACCCCCCTGGTAATCTTTATTTTGGGACCTTGGTATTTATAAAAACCTGCGAACGGCACTGTTTGCAATAATGACTTTATATCTCATAAATCTGACTTTATCCCCCGGTTTCACAGACGAGGCTTAAGCCTAGTCTTAGACTCAAACGTAAGTCTGAGTTGTTTAAGATGAAATAAACTTGCACTGATTGATCTTAAAATACATCAGTGCCTTTTTTTAGTCTCAAGACGGACACCAGCAATGTTTTTTTCGAAGCATGTTTATAAAAAAAAACACTTAAATGTCCTAATTAAACTATGATCTAATCCTGGCTTAGTCTAAACCCTGTTTGTGAAACCGGGCCTATATCTCGTAATATTCTCAGAATCGCAAGATTTAAACTCAAAAAGGCAAGAATTGAGATAAAAAGCGATTTCGAACCGAATTCCCCATTAATTCATCACACGTCAATCCAAACACTTTGCATTGTGGGAAACCGTACGGTGCCGAGTGTGCTCTGTTGTATACGACACCGAAACAGCACACGTCGTATGACAATCTCAGTCTTCACAAACACCCCCCCGCATTTCATTCTTCACAAGCCCACGTGATTTCTGAGCACATTTAAATCATCTCTTCAACCTACTGCATAAGTCAAATATTCTAAATGATGCTTTCAGCATTGACACATATTATATGTGTCTCTTTTTTGGAAGAATGCAAAGTCGACTAATTGTAGATCGCCCCGTTTTGGCTCAGCCGCTGTCCGTCAGTCCAGCAGCGTCATCAACCAAACCTCATTCAGCAGCTGTTGTTCACAACAACCGAGTCCTCGGTTTAAAAGCAGGACGGTCTCTCGTTCTAGTTTACTACATAGAAAAGGGCCAAAACAACATTCAGGTGACACAGTACGTTCTGAGGTGAAATGAATACACGTCCTCCGCCGCTGCTTCGGGCAATAGAGCAGGAGGGTTGAGCGCTCCTCGGCCTCCAAACATACTCTATTTGAGCACACGGATGCAAACACAAACTCGTTTCACTGTGTGCTGAGAAGAGCGATGCATTCGGAGTCTGATACGCTTCCATGCAAAAGCTCAGGGTCTGTAAGATCTGCTTTAAATTGATCAAAAGTGACAGTAAAGACTCTTATGTCAAAACAATTCGATTTTAAATAAATGCTGTTCTTTTGAACTCTCTATACATCAGTAATTCCTAAAAAAATAAAATTATCATGGTTTCCATGAAAATAAAAAATGTTGACATAATAATCTGGATCATTACATCAACTTAATATTGATTGTACTTGAAGTTTCTGCTTTCATTTCTATTACATAAAGTTAATATTCTGTGTTATTTTGTTTAAAAAAAAAAAATCATCAAAATTTCGAAATATTTCATCCTTAATATTGAGTGTAATTTAAACTGACATTTCTGCATTAATTGATTTTGTATCTTGATTAAACCAATTTAATGTCGAGTAAAATTTTAATAGAAATGTATGTTAATTTATTTTTTAAATTCTGATTACATAGCTGAATACTGCATGTAATTTAGACTTTAAAATTAATATTTATGACATTTAAAATATTTAATATCGCATGTAATTTAAACTGAAATTCTTATTTTTTAAATGTAATATTTATGAAATATAAAATATTTTAATATCGCATGTAATTTAAACTGAAATTAAAAATTGAAAAATGTAATATTTATGAAATATTAAATATCGCATGTAATTTAAACTGAAATTTTAAATTAAAAAATGTAATATTTATGAAATATTTAATATCGCATGTAATTTAAACTGAAATTTAAAATTGAAAAATGTAATATTTATTAAATTAAATATTTAATATCGCATGTAATTTAAACTGAAATTGAAAAATGTAATATTTATGAAATATGAAATATTTAATATCGCATGTAATTTAAAATTGACAATTTGTATATTTATGAAATAATTAAATATTTAATATCGCATGTGATTTAAACTGAAATTTAAAATTGAAAAATTTAATATTTATGAAATATTAAATATTTAATATCGCATGTGATTTAAACTGAAATTTAAAATTGAAAAATTTTATATTTATGAAATATTAAATATTTAATATAGCATGTAATTTAAACTGTCATTTAAAATTGAAAAATGTAATAGTTATTAAATATTTAATATCGCATGTGATTTAAACTGAAATGTCTGCATCAGCTGACCTTATAATAGCTAAGATTTTGATATGGATATGTTGAAATTAATTATAAAAAAATATTTTTGAGTAATCAACTTAATATTGATTGTACTTGACGTTTCTGCTTTAATTTCTATTTCTATTACACAAACTAAATATTCTGTGTTATTTCATTTTTAAAAATTGATTTCATCATTAATATTGTGTGTAATTTAAACGGACATTTCTGCATTAATTTATTTTGTTAATTTGTATTACATCATTAATATTGAATGTAATTTAAATATACATTTCTGATAATTGATCTTTTTTATTCAAATTACATTGCTTAAAATTTAGACTTTAAAATTAATATTTATGAAATATAAAATATTTAATATTGCACGCAATTTAAACTGAAATGTCTGCATCAGCTGACCTTTCTTAAAAAATAATAGATACGATTTAGATATGAATATGTTGAAAATATTTTTTTATACTCAAAATATTTGTGAGTGTTTATGCTACAAATTATTACGTTCATCTAACTTAATATAGTTTGTTGGTGAATGTAATTTTGCTACAAGTTATCATAACTCACAAACATTAATGCAAACTATAACTTTTTTTGTTGAGCGTGTGTAGAACGATTTCTGAAGATCATGTGACGTAGAAAAATTCAGCTTTGATCACAGAAATAAATTAGATTTGAACATATATTCAAATTGAAAACAGCTATTCTGTATTTTACTGTATTTTTGATCAATTAAATTAAATGCAGCCTTGCTCAGACTTTGAATCAAATCTTTTGAATAATTGGTTTAATTTGTCCCGCACGTCTGTAGAGTATGTTTCTGCGGCACGACGAACATAAACACTGGCACTAAGATTTGGTCCTAAAGGTGATGGCCGTGCGAGATCTTCACTTTAAGAGAAACTCTTTAGCAACTCTAGTTTTGATTGTTTGAAGGCTGCGGAGCACAGAAGATGCCGTGATCGTAAGGATATTCCTCAGCGCATCTAGGAAAGATGGTGACTTCTTAATCGCCTAAACCCTCGCGCCTGTAAAAACACAAAGCTTGAATAATCCCCTTAAACCCCTGAGTGTTTTCCGCATGACGACTGACCTGATAAGGCCACACACACGCTCTCGTAACTACCCTCAACCCAAACACCTGCCCTAGACAAGCAGGGCATCCTTGGACAGTCCTCGGAAGCGGTTCGGTTTTTTGGATTGTACTGAATGCAGTTGTAATCAGATCTCCGTCGACTCGATCCTCTCCAGTCGGGTCGACAACACGGGCCACGGCGGAGCCAGCTGGTGCATCTCTGGCAGCTTCTTCTCCTCCGCCGGCGGGGTGGGAGAGGTGAGCGATATGGAGACGGACACGGCGGGCTCTGGAGGCGACGGCGTGAAGATCTGTGCTCCCAGATTGTCCACGCGCTCCTCCAGAGCCTGGTTCTTCTGCAGCATCTCCACGTAGCTGAGCTGCAGCTGCGCCTGGTACTTCAGCACGCGCTCCTTCTCGTCCTGCCAGGTCTGGCGCTCCTGAGCGAAGGTGAGCGTCTGCCGCTCTCGCTGCTGCCGCTCCAGACGCAGCTCGCCCTGCAGTCGCTCCAGCTGACGCCGCAGGTCGCACGAATCCTGCCGCTGCGCCTTGGAGTCGTCGCTCTGCAGCGAGAGCAGCGGGTCCGGCGCCGGGAGTGCGGGGAGGGACGAGGGCGTCTCCGGAGGGGACAGAAGACGGGAAGCCACCAGCTGACATGCATCGGTCAGGCTGGGCTCGCTGGCGCGACTGGAGCTGCAGCTGAGTTCACTGAGGGCCTTCTTCAGACGCGCCACCTCCGTCTCAAACGCACTCAGCTTGTCTCGTAGCACTGTCACCTACAGACACAGAGAGGCGAGGAGCACAAAAGCTGGTATATTTGTAGCAATAGCCAACAATACATTGTATGGGTCAAAATTATCAATTTTTTTATATGCCAAAAATCATTAGGATTTTAAGATCATGTTCCATAAAGATATTTTGTACATTTCCATCCGTAAATAAATTAAAACGTAATTTTGAATTAGTAATATGCATTGCTAAGAACAAAGACGCCGTGCCCATCGAAAGTGATTTTTGAGTTAAGTTAAACTTCCAAAAGACAAAAAATAGCCGAATAATATTTTCGATATTTGATTCGTTCGTTGAATTCGTTCAGCGCCTCATATCATCAGCTTCTGAATTCAAATCTGCGTAGGTGTTTTTAAGCCTTGCCAATTTAAACATTCAAAAGAGTTTAACGCATTTAAACACAAGATGCGGAGGAACTCAACGGAGCGCTTGCGTGCCATGCAGAGAGGAATTTGCCCTCTTCTTGCTCTTGTTTCGACAAATACATACAAAACCATGTCCAAATACCTTGGAGAGTGTCCTCGAAAAAACTGACGGTTATGTCTTGAAAATGAAATCATTCGTGCATCATTATATCCAAAGCATCGTCTCTTAAAGTGACAGCGCATAATTTACTATCTGTTGTCGGTGTCCTTAATGTTAATCCAAGAAAATCACTCAGTGCTCTTGACTGAATCTGACTGTAATCCACAATCAAACAAATAATTATTCACCAGATATAATTTTTGATATTTTTTTGTTTGTGTGTTGCAGTGAGAACATCATAATGTACAGATGTTTAACATCATCACTTGTAATTCCCCCTGCACATCTCACATCTGCCCTAGTTTCTGTGTTGCAGTGACTCTTATAGCGTCCGTGTGTGTACCTCGGCCAGCATGGTCTGCAGCTCGGCCTCGCAGCGCTCCAGCTCCAGGGTTTTGGTGCAGAAGGACTCTTTGAGGCTGATCTCGGCCTCCTCTCGCTCTCTCAGCTGAGCGTTGAGCTCCTTGAGTTGACCCCTGAGGGCCACCATCTCTCCGGCCCGCTGCGTCACCTCGCCCTGACTGTCCCGCAGCTGCTGCTTCAGCAGAGAGATCTCGCCCACCTTCTGACACACCTGCACACACACATCACACGCGCATACTGCATACACTCCTGTCTGGAGGTGAATAAAACTATGGTTTGCATGCAAAAGCTACACATATGTCACTATATTATAGCACAGGCATCCTCAAATCTGGTCCTGGAGAGTTTAGCTCTGACTCTAATCAAACACACCTGAGCATGCTAATCAGCGTCTTTAAGATCATTAGACAATCACAGGTGGGTGAGTTTAAGGATTTTCAGTGTCACATGATTCTTCAGAAATCATCCTAATATGATGATTTGCTGCTCAATTATTATTATTGGTGCTCAATTATTGATAATGGTTCTTATTTTATTATTGGTAATGTTGGAAATATTTTTTGTGGAAACTATGATGCATTTTTTAGAATTCTAAAAAAGGTTATTTTGTAACATTATACATTTATAAACGTCTTTACGGTTAGTTCGGATCAATTTAATACAACCTTGATGACTAAAAGTTAAATAAAAGAAAAGATATAAGAAAATATTTACAAAAATGTGAGGGGTGTACTCACTTCTGTCAGATATTGTATATATATATAATGTTTCAACAGTGATTTTATGAACATGCATATTTTAATAATATACATACTTTATAAAGTTAAATACTTTATGGAGTTATATATAATTTTTTTAAGGTCTTAATCTAGAGAGTATTTTACAAAATACCTAATTTTAGTCCATATAAAATAAGGACTGTTATTTTTAAATGCTACAAAATTAAGCAAAACGTATACTTTAAAAAATATCTATATATATCTCAGTGGGGTCAGAAAACTCAGCTTGTTTTCTCTTTGAATTAAGCAGATTTGTCTGCCTCCACTGTCAGGTATTTGTTCTCGTTTGAAGCATAAACTCATTCTGATCGATTTCTCAGAAAACAAGTATTTTTATCCTGTGTCATTCTGCATCTCAAGTACATGTCTTATCTTGATTTAAGGATGTTTAGATGTGCATTAGGCTCCAGATGTTAGTGATGAACTAAGTCTCTCTCACCTCCCACTTGGTCTCCTCCAGTCCTGGGCAGGATTTCGGCCTGCTCCTTCCTGAAGTCCAAGCACTTCTTCTCCAGCTCCTCTCTCTGAGCGAGCAGCAGCGTCATCTCGTCCTGCAGCCGCCGCTTGTCCTGCTGCAGACGGGCGATCTGCGTCTGCAGGGCCTGCTGTGTGCGCTGGGCTCGTCGGGTCACCTGCTGCAGCCGCCCGGCGTAGTTCTGCCGCAGCTCCTCCATCTCTCGCTCCCACACTCGCTGCTTCTCCTCGAACACCTGCACGATAGCCGCCTCATTCTGGTCCAGGTTACGTCTCATGTGAAACACCTGCGAGGAGGGCAGCACGGCCGAAACATGCTCTCAAGCTTGACTTCACGCTTACCTGTCAGACTGCAATTCATAATGCGACTTCTTCTATGTCTAGTTATATGAATAACAGCACATCTGAAGAAAAATCTAATAATAGTAAGCTAATGCATGTACAACAGAACCGTGTGTTTGCATTCACATCTGCATACTTGCGTACACAATGTTTCTGATCTTACTGATGGTTGATGCTACTTCTTGGAACGATAAAAACTAATTAAAACCTCGTTAACCATAAAAATGGTAATTCTGTTTATAACCAAACAACAGCATTTCTAAACCAAAGGACATTTCCAGGTGAAAATGTTATATTTGTGATTAGTGCAAATCTTAATGTTATGAATGCAATTCAATAGGCATAACCAATAGTGTATGCAAAAATAAATACATTCAAATAAATAAATAAATAAATGCATCCAATGGTGTATGCAAAATTGTGAGTAATAATAATAATTATAAAAAAATATCCAGTAGGTGCAATGCAAAATTATATAAAAAATTAATAATTAAAAATATCTGATGGTGTATGCAAAGTTACAGATGTTTTTTTTTTTGGGGGGGGGGGGGGGGGGGGGGGGGGGGGTCTAATGCTGTATGCCAAATTGTTAAACACAAAAAAATTATCAAATGTTAAAAAATTTAACATAAAAATCCAAATACTAATAAAATATAAAATGGTGTGTAAAAAAAAAATCCACTGTTCATGCAAAACTAAAGAAAAATACAAATCTAATAAAAAAATATCCAATAGTGTATACAAAATTAAAGATCACTTTACAAAATTATTACAAAAATATCAAACAGAGTACTTGTAAAGTAAAAAAAAAAAAAAATGGCAAAAATTTGCATTTTTACAAATATCCAATGTTGTATGGAAAATTAAACAAAATAAATAAAGAGATGAATGAAGATTTCAAGTTTTGAAATATTGAATTTGTCTGCAATGTTTCTAATACAAACCATGGTGACAGATGCACTTTGCAGGTTATTAACTTTAACTTTAAAATGATGCCTCGGCGAGTACATAACATTTACAGATGCTTTTATTCAAAGTGACGAGACAAAATCAATTAATAACTGAAAATAATAATAAATAGTAAACAAAACCAAGTTACTTGCCGATTAGCTTCAATGGAAAAATGCACAGTTTAAAGCATCAAATGACACATGCATAACGCTAATTAATTAATGAACAAATTCTGTCACCTCACTTACTTCTTGCTCTCTCTCCCACAGACGTTCCTCCAGGTCCTGGATCACGTCGTCTGAGGACGGAGAGGGTCTCAGGGGTGCGGGAGCGTCGCTCAGGTGACTCAGGCGCTGGTACGAGGACGAGCTCTTGCCCGAGGAGGAGCGGCCGCTGTCCGAGGCGCTGAGGCCGTTCTGGTAGCCCGGCTTGTCCAGGGCGACGGTGCCCAGCCGGTTGATGTGGCTGGTGGAGGCACTGAGGGGTCCGAGCACGGGCGGCGGGCCGTAGCTGGAGCCCGTGTACGTGGGCAGACTGGTCAGAGAGTTCCTCCCGGAGTCAGACAGACTGCCCTGTGCGGCGCGACCCGCACCGGCGTGTGTCCCGGGACTGTCCTGGTTCGGACCGCTCTTCTCTCCGCCGCTGCCTGCACCGGCCGTCCCGGAGCTGGTCTGGAGGGGACACACCAGGTTCTGCATGGAGTGAAAGCTCTTGGGCACCACGGGTTTGAAAGCTGATGGACGCACCAGAGAGTCATTGGGCTGCAGAGAATGGGGCGTCAAACACAGAATTCAGTTTGTGTTACTTCAACTGCTCACACACATATCAAAACGTTACACACACATCATGAATTGCACACACAAAATGCAAAATGCCTCACATCTCTTGCATAATTAAGCACTGATAATTAGTGCCTGGTTTTGCAGATTTGGTGTGTTTCTGCTGTTTGAGTGACAGATTTCAGAAACTGTGACAAGGAAAGATTTTGTGTGTACGCAGTTGAAAAAAACAATATAAATTATATTTTAGTATAACTAACTATATGTTGATTTTTTAAATTAGCTTTTATTTTTATATTTTATTTTATTGATACATTGATTTTTATGTCATTTTTATTGTGTGTATATATACACATATACATATTTCAGTTAGTTGCAATTCAACATTTCTTTCTAATTTTCATTTAAGCTTTTTAAAATTAAAGAGTTACTTCACACAAAAATTAAAATTCTGTCATTAATTACTGAGGAGTAATTAATGACAGAATTTACATTTTTGGGTGAACTATCCCTTTAAGTTTTTCAACCTTTATTTTAATTATGACATAAAAAGTCGGAACTAAAAAAAATTGAAAAAATTACAGTACCCAGGTTTTTTAAAGTATCGGTGGTCAACCAAAATTAGAAGATACGAAGATAAAATTCGTAATTATTACAAAAAAGTTGAAATTATAAGATGTTATAATTATGTGATAAAATTCATAATTATGTCAAAAAAATCATAATTATGACAAATATTAATTATGAGATACTATGTCATAATTATGTGATAAAATGCGTAATTATGACATATAATATTATAATAATATTATATTATATAAGTATTATAATTTTTTATTATAATAGTCAAGAATCATATCATAATTATGACTCTTTATTTCATAGATGCGTTGTCTTATGTCATGGTTTTTGTCACAATTTAGCTTTTTTATCACATAATTATGACTTGGTATGTCCTAATTTAAAAATTGTATCTCATAATTTTGACTTTTTATCTCATAATTATGATTCAATAGCTATCTCATAATTTCAACTTTCAATGACATAATTATGACCTTTATATCTCATAATTATGACTTGGTATGTCCTAATTTAACAATTTGATCTCATAATTGTAGCTTGTAATGACATAATTATTTATTTGTATCTCATATTTATGATTTAATATGTCATCATTTTGAGTGTGTCTCAAAATTACGATTTATTAGCTATCTCATAATTACACATTTAAGGACATAATAATAATTTGTTACATTTATAAAGCGCTTTTCTGGCTAAATATAAATAAATATAAATATAAAATACTCAAAGCGCTTCACATGGAGGGGGGGGATTTAGATTTGGGAATTATGCTACTGTATTTAATTTCAACTCAACTTTTTATCATAATTATGATTTAGTAGCTACTGTAACAATTTGACTTTTTATCTCATAATTATGATTTAGTAGCTACTGTATCTCATAATTTCAACTTTTAATAAACAAATTATGACTTTTTATCTCATAATTATGATTTAGTAGCTACTGTATCTCATAATGTCAACTTTTAATAAACGAATTATGACTTTTTATCTCATAATTATGATTTAGTAGCTACTGTATCTCATAATTTCAACTTTTAATAAACGAATTATGACTTTTTATCTCATAATTATGATTTAGAAGCTACTGTATCTCATAATTTTTTTATAAACGAATTATGACTTTTTATCTCATAATTATGATTTAGTAGCTAGCTATCTCATAATTTCAACTTTCAATGACATATCTCATAATTATGACCTTTAGTAGCTATAATTATGACTTGGTATGTCCTATTTAATTTGATCAAATTGTAGCTTGTAATAATAATTATTTATTTGTATCTCATATTTATGATTTAATATGTCTATTTTGAGTGTGTCTCATTACGATTTATTAGCTTTTTATTTAAGGACTAATAATAATTTGTTACATAAAAGCGCTTTTCTGGCTATATAAATAAATATAAATATAAAATACTCAAAGATGGAGGGGGGGGGATTAACCACCAACAATTTGTATCTCATAATTATGATTTAGTAGCTACTGTATCTCATAATTTCAACTTTTAATAAACAAATTATGACTTTTTACTCATATTTATTTAACTACTTTCTCATAATTTCAACTTTTAATAAACAAATTATGACTTTTTATCTCATAATTATGTTTAGTAGCTACTGTATCTCATAATTTCAACTTTTAATAAACAAATTTGACTTTTTATCTCATAATTATGATTTAGTTTGTATCTCATAATTATTTTAATAAACGAATTATGTTTATCTCATAATTATGTTTAGTAGCTACTTATCTCATAATTTCAATTTTATAAACGATTATGACTTTTTATCTCATAATTATGATTTAGTAGCTACTGTATCTCATAATTTCAACTTTTAATAAACAAATTATGATCATAATGTCAACTTTTAATAAACGAATTAGGACTTTTTATCTCATAATTTCAACTTTTAATAAACGATTTAGTATACTGTATCTCATAATTTCAACTTTTAATGATTTAGCTAACTATGACTTTTTATCTCATAATTATGATTTAGTAGCTACTGTATCTCATAATTTCAACTTTTAATAAACGAATTAGGACTTTTTATCTCATAATTATGATTTAGTAGCTACTGTATCTCATAATTTCAACTTTTAATGAGCTAACTATGACTTTTTATCTCATAATTATGATTTAGTAGCTACTGTATCTCATAATTACAACATTTAATGATCTAACTATTACTTTTTATCTCATAATTATGGTTTAGTAGCTACTGTATCTCATAATTTCTACTTTTAATAAACAAATTATGACTTTTTATCTCATAATTATGATTTAGTAGCTACTGTATCTCATAATTTCTACTTTTAATAAACAAATTATGACTTTTTATCTCATAATTATGGTTTAGTAGCTACTATATCTCATAATTTCAACTTTTAATGAGCTAACTATTACTTTTTATCTCATAATTATGATTTAGTAGCTACTGTATGAATTATGACTTTTTATCTCAAATTTTATGTATCTCATAATTTCAACTTTTATTGTAGCTACTGTATCTCATAATTTCAACTTTTAATAAACTAATTATTACTTTTTATCTCATAATTATGATTTAGTAGCTACTGTATCTCATAATTTCAACATTTAATAAACAAATTATGACTTTTTATCTCATAATTATGGTTTAGTAGCTACTGTAGACTTTTTATCTCATAATTATGACTTTTTATCTCATAATTATGATTTAGTAGCTACTGTATCTCATAATTTCAACTTTTAATGACTTTTTATCTCATAATTATGACTTTAGTAGCTACTATATCTCATAATTTCAACTTTTAATGCTAACTATTACTTTTTATCTCATAATTATGATTTAGAATTATGACTTGTATCTCATAATTTCAACTTTTAATAAACGAATTATGACTCATAATTTCAACTTTTAATAAACGATTTAGTAGCTTTATCTCATAATTTCAACTTTTAATAAACGAATTAGCTTTTTATCTCATAATTATGATTTAGTAGCTTTTTATCTCATATCTCATAATTTCAACTTTTAATAAACGAATTATGACTTTTTATCTCAAATTTTATGATTTAGTAGCTACTGTATCTCATAATGAGCTAACTTTTAATAAACGAATTAGGACTTTTTATCTCATAATTATGATTTAGTAGCTACTGTATCTCATAATTTCAACTTTTAATGAGCTAACTATGACTTTTTATCTCATAATTATGATTTAGTAGCTACTGTATCTCATAATTTAAACTTTTAATGAGCTAATTATGACTTTTTATCTCATAATTATGATTTAGTAGCTACTGTATCTCATAATTTAAACTTTTAATGAGCTAACTTAGTAGCTTTTTATCTCATAATTATGTTTAGTAGCTCATAATTATGATCTCATAATTTCAACTTTTAATGAGCTAACTATGACTTTTTATCTCATAATTATGATTTAGTAGCTACTGTATCTCATAATTACAACATTTAATAAACGAATTATTACTTTTTATCTCATAATTATGATTTAGTAGCTACTGTATCTCATAATTTCAACTTTTAATAAACAAATTATGACTTTTTATCTCATAATTATGATTTAGTAGCTACTGTATCTCATAATTTCAACTTTTATTGACACAATTTTAACTTTTTATTTTATCGTTATGATGTAGTCAGTCCTCAAAATCATTTTGAATTAATGTCTTAAAATTATGGTTTAGTAACTATCTCATAATTTCAACTTTTAATAAACAAATTATGACTTTTTATCTCATAATTATGATTTAGTAGCTACTTTATCTCATAATTTCAACTTTTAATAAACGAATTATGACTTTTTATCTCATAATTATGATTTAGAAGCTACTGTATCTCATAATTTCAACTTTTAATAAACGAATTATGACTTTTTATCTCATAATTATGATTTAGTAGCTACTGTATCTCATAATTTCAACTTTTAATAAACGAATTATGACTTTTTATCTCATAATTATGATTTAGTAACTACTGTATCTCATAATTTCAACTTTTATTGACACAATTTTAACTTTTTTATTTCACCATTATGATGTAGTCAGTCCTCAAAAGACCTAAAAATTATGGTTTAGTAGTATCTCATAATTTCTCACAATTATGATTCAAGAAAGGAGGGCTTCCAGAAATGCATGTGCTGTGAGGCTAAAGGGTTTGTTGAGCTTAGCTGGGTGTGTTCTTGTGTTATTAGCCACTACAGAACACACTAAACGAAGCACCTGCTCCTGAACACGGCCGTTGCTGGCGTACCTGTGCATGCTCCAGTTTTCCCGAGACGGGCTGGATGTTGGGCGGGTTGTGATTATCGGGTTTGGCTTTGCTCTTGTCCTTGTGTGACGGCCGCGGCGGCTGCGGTGGAGCTTGATGGCTGCCGTTCTTGTCGATGTTCAGCACGATGTTGTTCCCGCACAGGTCCAGACTCTCTCCGCGCCGGTGTCCTCCCCGCCGTGCCCCGTTGGCGAACACCCCGTTGGACACCAGCCTCCCTCCGTTGAGTGTCTGCTGGCGGTTGGCGTTGTGTGCCGCGGCGGCGCGCTCGGCGTTAGCGTGGAAATCCCTCTCGGCGTTGTAGCTGTGCTCGTCGGCGGAGACGCCCTTGGTCTTGGTGCTGGGGATGCGCTCGGCGCTGAAGCTGCGGTCGTCCAGGCGGCGGCGGGCCGAGGCGGGGGGCGGCGCGGCCACCAGCGGGCCGTTGGGGGTGGTGCGGGTGCCCACGCTGCGCATTGTGATGGGCCGCTGACTGGAAGCCCCGCTCCCTACGCTGCCCATGCGTTCGAGCGCTTCACTCCGCCGCCCACGGCTCCAGCACACACGGGCATGAAGGGGAAGTGAGCCGGGTCACACACACTGCAACACAACACACTGCGCTAGTGGCCTTGTTCACAATACACCACATAACAGAATCCTTAAAGGTACAGTTCACGTATGTCATCATTTACTCAAACCTGTAACACCATGTCCTAACTAGGCATGCAAAAAAAGGTTACTTTTCCATGTTAATCAGATGTTTTGTCCTAATTAGCCGTGACGGCGACACGCAAAATTAGAAACGGGTTCTATTTCCGTGACTTCGCAGCATCATACAACATCATACAAACTATATAACAGTAGATCATCTCAGGTGATTATGTGCTTTATTCAAAGTTAAACATGTCTAATGTGAGTTTAAATACATAGCATAAAATGCTTTTCTTACTTAGATTGTTTGTCTTGTTTCCAGAGATATCTAAAAACTATTCAATCATGAAGGACTTTCTAGACAAGTTTCAAGTCAAAATGAAGTGAGTCTTTGCTCACAAGGTTATTTTTCTCACCACATTGGCAGATTATTTTCCTTGTTTGTTTTTGAAAACAAGACAATAATTCCTACTTGTCTAGAAAATCCTTCATGATTTAAGAGTTTCTAGATATCTCTGGAAACAAGACAAACAATCTAAGCAAGAAAAGCATTTTTTGCAGCGTATCATTTTGCGATTACATTTATAAAATAAATTAATAATATACGTTAAAACTGTGAACTCACTATGAGTGTATTCAATAACAAAGCTGGTACCAGCCACTCAGTATATACGTTTAATGATGTTAAAATGTTTGATATTTATGAATTAGATCCTAAATGTATCTATTTTGTTGCGAGTGCAGTGCGCTTCCAGAGACCCCGCCCACACATGCTTCTGATTGGCTGTGATATTTGATTGAACCTGTCGTGTTCGGTGTGGACACCCAAATTGCTTGTCGATGTAATCTTGTCACATCAAGTGTAGTTAGGACACGGTGTAAGAGTTTCTTTCTTCTGTTGAACATAGAAGATATTTTGAAGAATGTGTGTAAACCATAGACTGTAACAAACATGGACGTAGTGTCCGTGACGTCACCCGTAGGTTTCTGAAGAGCATTTTTGAAGCTCAAAGTGGGCGGAGCCATCTTGGCTGTGTTTTCGATAATCGAAAATGGGCAAAAAGGCAGGAGGTGGGAGGAGCTGGTTGCTGAAACCACGCCCACCAAGCGTGACGTCAGCGGCAATCCACCTGTCACTCAACTGGCCACGCCCTTAATTATGCAGCACTTTAAGGTTTAATATAATTTAAACGGATGAGTTATAAAAAAAAATTCACCCCCTCACAGTTATCATGAAGGGCAAAATTAGCTATATAGACCAAAACCACTTTTTGTACCAGGCTGTAAACATGCTTTTTTCTGCTGTAAAGTTGGGCATTTTAACATGGAGAGTCTATGGGATTGACTCCTTTTGGAGCCTGTCGATGAACTGCAGTTTTAGTCCGTGTTGGCTTCACGAGAGAGAGCCGGAGGTTACCGCTTGGTGTAAACAAACAGTTGATGATATACTACGGAAGTCAATGGGGATCAGAAATGTATACGTGTTTGAAACGACCTGAGAGAGTGTAAATGATGACAGAAATTGAATTTCTGGATGAAGTATCCTTTAAAAGGCACAAAGGTTGCTGAGCACACCCTTTAGTTAATCAGATCGACTGGTTTCGTCCTTACAGTGAGCTTTCCTATAGCTCTAATAGTAGAGCATGGCGCTAGCAACGCCAAGATCATGGGTTCGATTCCCGGGGAAAGCAAGTGCTGATAAACTGTATGCAATGCAAGTCGCTTTGGATAAAAGTGTCTGGTAAATGCATACATGTAAAACCTGTTGACCTTAAATATGTTACCTCTGAGTCCCTCTCAGATATTAAGTTAATATTTCTATAATTTATCAACACATTTGCATGCTCACGGTCTCTGATGCCAGTTAATGGTCACGTGACATTCAGCCAAAAATATTATTATGACTTAGAATATGAAATGTATTTTATATCATAAAAAGCTAACGCTATAAAAGCCGGTTCTCACGCACACACTGCAACACAGCAATCTTCTTTGTTTCAATATAAAAATGTGTTTGACTATAAAGTGCTGGAGTTTTAGTGCCTAAAACCAACTGAACACAATTCATTTCTGCTTGACTGTAACTGAGATGTTTTATGTGGATTAGATCAATTAGGCCAACTGATACATACATGATACATATGACCATTTTTGCATTATTCTTGACCTTTAACTGGGGCGATATTTGTGGATATCGCTGTATCTCAATCAGCTTGGTTTTGGTTCTCAAAACCCCCAAAGCTTGTTCTCCAACATTGCATACTCAATAATCGTGGATAGGATGAGACATGAAGATAATAAAAATATGAAATTTTTGCATTATTCCTCACCTTTAATAAAGGGGCTCACTACGCTGTATTGCTCAATGCTTGGTTTTGGTTCTCAAAACCCCCAAAAGCTTGCTCTCCAACATTGCATACGTGTTATTTTATGCAAAATGATATTTTTGTTTGTACATATGAAACAGCCCTCGCCTTATATTATGACGTAATACGATATAAAAAAGCAAGTCAACAATATATTTTAGTGCATTCCAGCAATGATACGAAATTTGTTATTTTATGCAGTGAAATGGTTTATTTTATTTTGTACACAAAAAAAAAAAAAAACGTATGCACAGTTTGCAGCTTTATGCCTTTTTGGTTAATGCGCCTTATATTATGACGAATTGCTACGAGTATATTTTAGATACATGCATTTGAAGCTCTGTTTCTTGTGCGCTTTATTTATGATGCGATATATACACGTTCACATTGGAGCACAGTAAAACGGCTGGAAGTGTTTTATTGACATATAGCCTTTTTGGTTAACATCTCATCAGACCGCAGGGTTCACTGTTGTTTTACTGAAGATGAGAAAAAGGGACAAAAGCTGTAGTTTTGAAGCTTTGGTCATTTCTTGTGAGCTGGCCATTTATGGCTCCATGAAGCGCCCCTGTCTCCGCTCTGGCCCCGCCCCTATATCCGCCCCTGTCCTTTATAATTTCTTGTCCCCATTGACTTCCACAGTATACAGTTGAAGCCGTGAGCTACAGTAAAACGGAAATTCTGGATACAGTTTTATAAATGATGACAGAATTTTTATTTTTGCATATAGTCTAACCCTTTAACATCTCACAAATGTAGCCGCAGGGTTCACTGTTGTTTTACATGATTTAGTGAAAAAGATTGACTGGTTTTGTCAAAAGCTGTAGTTTTGAAGCTTTGGTCAGCGGTGGCCACCCCCTGTGCGATTTGAAGTTAATATTTCTATAACTTATCACATTGCCCCTGTCTCCGCTGGTTCTCTGGCCCCGCCCCTAGCCAGTTACGCCCCTGTCCTTTATCACATGACACAAATACAATTGTATTATGACTTCCAGATACTAATTATATACAATATAAGTCAGTGACTAGGGACTTGAAATTCCCAGACTATATACAGGGTGAGTAAATGATGACAGAAACCCATTTTTGCATGAACTTTATTTTCCCTTTAACAGTTAACATGTTAGTGGTTCTCTGATGTCAGGTGTCACATGAGGAAACAAATATGATACAACATATATTATATAAAATATTCATTAGTGGTATGTCATAACTTTGAGATTGACTGGTTTTAAATCTCATAATTATCAAAGCGATTTATCAAACAAGTCCCCGTGAGATTTGAAGTTAATATTTCTCCCTGATAACTTAAGTCAACACATTGGCATGTTTGGTTCTCTGATGCCAGTTAATGATCAAATTTATTAACACATTTGCAAATACAATGACATCTGTGCTGCTTATGGTCTGACATTTAGGAAACAAATTAAATACTTTTTTTAAAATCTTTTTTTAGTACGTTATTTTAAAAGAATTTATATAAAAAAAAAATTGCTGTGCTAAGCTGAGCTCCTCGAAACACTGACCAATTCCCAGCAACACAATGATTATTAAGCCACCACTGTCTCACATATGATTATTATAGTTTTTTTAATATGTTAGTTTCTAGCCGTGCACATGGGGTGAACTTTTCAACATCTCTGGTATTAAAATGGATATTATAGTTTGGTATGTCATAACTTTGACTTTCTAACATTTATGATTTAGAGATGAAAAATATACCTATGACTGTCAGTTATGAACCCACTGAGCGGAAAACACAACGTCTCCCTGAAATTTTAAGTTAATATTTTAGCACAAAAATATTCGCTGTTTGTCGTGATGGATCGAATTGATCAACATTTTTTTTAAAGGACTGCTTAAGAATAATTTATAAAAAAGCACAAAATTAGTGAGATTGTGTGCATTTAATTTGTCGTTTATGAAGGCGCTTTAGCCCAGATTGATTTGTTAGGTTATTTCTGGTTAGGTTTAGCACTTCAATCCCAGTTTATCCTCAGGTCTCCGTTCAGCATATATTCACACAGCAGCAGTGATGAGAGAACGCGCTTGAGAAACAGTTTAGAGAGGAGAAATCAATCTACATATAAAATACTGGTCACAGGTCACTTTCTAAACAATGAAAGCATAGCTCATCCACTAGTAATTATATATAAATCTGTTTTTACTGATGCATCGCGATATAAATGACAACTTGTCACCGATGCACACTTTTTAAACTGATGCATCGCATCGTTAACTTTTTATGCCGATGCACCGAGCGAATCTACTACAAAGCATTGCTAGAAAATGCAACCGATGTGGACGAGCATGCATCACATGCATAGCATCAAAAACACAGTTACGTGGAATACATGGATACTACGCTGACAGCTCGAGAGAAAGGAAACAGTCGTAAATAAACAACATACGTGCGTCCCTCGAGAACTGTAAAAGCAGAGCTGCTTCGTCCTGATGCTGAACGTTTATCAGATCTCTCAAAGAAACTCTCATGAAAGAAAAAGCTCTTTAACAGTCGTATGTGTGTCTGTGAAGTGTGTATCTGTCTCAGTGAAACTGTACCTTGATTATGTTGATCTCTGAGTTAAACATTAACCAAACACTGAGCAAATCTGACCTGATTCTGATGTGTGCCAAACACTCACATTTAACTCCAAGTGACGGATCAGTTTCAAACTTTTCTAACATATTACATTCTGTGCAGTGTGACGTTTATGTCAATCAAACTGAACATTCATTATAATCGCATGCTTGATTTGCTCTTCCTCTTGAAGTGAATCGTGAAATCATTTATGAATTTCACTAGAGGAAAACATTACAGGGTGCTCTTTGATTTCTGAGATTTAATTGAGTGTGCAGTGAATGGGTGCCGTCAGAATGAGAGCCGATAAAACATCACAATAATCCATCAGTTAGAGGAAGAGTTATTATGGATTATGAACTCATATTTTAGACATTAAAACGTCTTAATGATGGATTTATTTCAGCTTTTATCTTCTCCAGATGTTAACTGATGGACTGTGGATTATTGTGATGTTTTTATCAGACTCTCATTCTGACGGCACCCATTCACATCCATTACTCAGACACATTTCAACAAACCTGATGAAGAAACAAACTGTATGATCCCGAGGCACACTTTCAGCACGATTTCATTTTTGGGGAAACTATTACTTTAAGTATTAGATTTTCTCCACAAAAAAACAACAATAACAAAAAAACAATAGACTCAAACGAGTCACGAATTATCATTTTATATTGATCAAGATTTCTGACTCTTCATACCATGGTACTTCTTCTTTGAAAGGGTCAAATAGGCTACGATGCATTGATATAATGAACAGACTGTAGCAACATTAAAAAACATGATTGCTCAGCTCTTTCGTCTCATGCACTTGGATCTACATCACAGCATTTTAATGCACATGGATGATTTCCATATATTTATTAACCGCGCTTTGAAGAATACCACGATACTACCACGGTGTGTGTCAAGCATAACTGTTCTGCAGTGCACTATACATTAACATGCATGCCCTCCTATGCTCGTTTTCATATAAGCTCTCTCCCAAAGCCATGCAAGCGCATCGAGACGTCAGCTGGAGCAGTGGTGCTGATGGTGGTGTGCAGTATCATCACTGGCACGTGCCTCTACTCACTGGCATTACATCATCGCTCACAACACACATTAAAGACTGCCATCCTAATTACATCAGCCTCTATCAATAATGCAGGATCAGATTCACAGCGTAACCTCATCACTGCATGGCCAACGTCAATGCAAATACACGTCTGTGCATGCATGTAAACATGCAGTGAATGACACACTGTGTTGATGCATCGCACTACACCGCAGTACAAGTCCAGGAAAACACACACACACACACACACACACACACACACACACACACACACACACACACAACTGGAGAAAATGACAGTGATGCGTGAGATGAAGGCCTGTACACAAACAGATGACATCAGAATCACAATATGCACTAAAAGCATCTTCACCTGCTTCACCTGACAGTGAATGTGGGCCTAGTGATGCTATAACCAGCAGACGCTCGGATGCGTTTATAATAACATAAAACGCTGTGCCTCCATTTAACAGAAGGAGAGACGAGGATGCAGCAGCAGCAGCAGCAATGGAGGTCCAGCGTTCACCTGACTACACTCTCATTACATAATGCATGTTAGCGCGCGTGCAAAATGATGCATCACTGCATCTGCATCCTCTGTAACAACAGCAGCAGCAGCATCCAGCGCTCACACACACATACTCACTGTCTCGCCGCGGATCCGTCTGTCCGTCCGCTCGGATGCTGCGGCGTAACCCAGCGCGTGAAGACGCGCGATGCCCGCGACGGAGATGAAGCGCGCGCGCGCGAGGAAAGGGAGAGCGCGCGAGCGGCGCGCAGCAGCTGAGACACACCCACCTGCGCCCCGCCCCTTACGGACGCGGCCGGACACGCCCCCTTCTGCTCGCCAGGGGCGTAATAAACTGATTATTAGAGTTTATTAACATGAGCTAGAAACTAAGAAACCAGCAATTACTCAGTTCATACTATAAAGAATCCCCAGAGGCCGGATTCACGAATTAAATAAATTCTTAACACTTACAAAAATAACACTGCAATTGTCTTATTTTCTAACTTAAGCATAAAAGTCTTATTTTTGTGTTCACAAAAACATTTATATATTTTTTTATTTTCACAAAAATAATTATATATTGTTTTTCTCTAAACTATTTGAAAGAAATCCTAAAAAATCATTTGTAATAACCTCTTCAAATTTACCTCAAACTTGTCTTAAATTACACTTCTCTTCTTAATAATAATAATAATAATAATAATAACATCATTAGACTTTCAAGAATTGCACTTTTAACATTAATCATAATCTTCTTAGAAATTATCTCAAGAAATGATTTCATTTGTCTTTCTTTCATCTAGTAAATAATGAGATGGTTTTCAATGACCTGTGCTGTGTAAATTATGTTTTGTGTATTGTTTATGATGGACATTTTGGGTTTGAATTTTTAAATGGTATATTTATTATGTTTACAAAATATTACTAAAATATTTATCTATAACTTATTCACTATTTATCATCTGAGTTGTTAATGTGAAGATTATGTTTTTCAAATAATATGTAGTCAAACCTCTTACTTTCTCTTTTTTAACCTTGAGTCTAAATTAAGCAGAAATTAAAGTTTAATTATACTTAAACACACATTAACCAGCTAGTTATGTATTACTAGAATATTAGACAAAACTGTCAAAAAATAACATCATTACCATACAAACTGACATGCCGCCTCCCCTTTGCGCTTGCAACTGTATTGTGCCAAAACCGCAAGCGCAGATACGAGACAGACGAAGCTTTCAGGTAACGTGTACAACGTTTTTTTACACATACAGGTTGCATTTGTTAACAATAAAAGTTAATTTCTACATTCAATAATACATTTTTTTAATAAAAATGATGTATGTTACCTTACTGCACTGTGAACAAACATGTACAAATTTATTGTTTAGTTATTTATTATGTGAGTTGTTAATGTGAAGATTATGTTTTTCTAAAAGATTAATAAACAATATAAAACATACATCACGTTAACATCATTACCATATAAACTTGAAACTAATGTTAACAAATGAGACCTTATTGTAAAGTGTTTCCGTTTTTACCATTAGTAGAATTTTTTAAATAAAGGAAATAACGTGAGATTGCTGTGTTGTTCAAAGCATTATCTTCATCTAAATATTGAAATAAGTATTTTGCAACAGTAAACTTCAATCGAACAGGCATAAACAACACAATCAGAATGAATGCTGATGATATATGCATGCACAGCTTTAAAGGAGTCATATAATGCTACATGCACTAAGTTGTTTGAACTGAGATGTGTGTTGACGTGTGTGTACACAACCACCCTGTAATGATACAATCTCTTTTAATGTTTTCCTCTTTCTCAAATCGAGCCGATCTCAGTGTGACGTCACACGGACGGAGGCCCCGCCCACGAGAGTTTGATTGACAGGAGCGTTTCAGCACAGACTGCACTGGTGTCTTACCTCAGACCCGTCCATCAGCTGTTTCACCGCCGGAGCAGATGTAGACAAGAATGCCTCCGAAGTGATTGAGGTGTTTAGTTGTTGGATGTAATAATGAACATAGCAGTCATCATTTACTCCTGATATCTGAGCGCTGAAGACGCACGCAGAGGATTACATTCGTTTCTGAAGGGAATGCCTAAATGTGTCAATGTTCACGCAAATCATTCATGATCCAGCTTCACCTTCAGAAGTGAGTATAAGGGTTTTTAATAGATCTTTGCAAGTTTCACGATGAATGCGGATAAAGTAAACAGTCCCTCAGAGAGCGGCTCAGAAGAGAGGGGCGGAGTCAGCAGAGCTATTAATATTAAAGTAAACGGTCCCTCATCGGAAGAGAGGGGCGGAGTAAAGTAAATATTAAAGTGAACGGAGAGCGGCTCGGAAGAGAGGGGCCAGCAGAGCTCATTAATATTAAAGAGAGCGGCTCAGAAGAGAGGGCTCATTAATATTAAAGCGGAGTCAAGAGAGGGGCAGAGCTCATTAATATTAAAGTGAACATTAAAGTAAAGAGGGGTGGAGTCGGTCCATTAAAGTAAACTCAGAGAGCGGCTCAGAAGAGGGGGGCGGATTAACATTAAAGTCAGCAGAGCTCAAGAGAGGGGCGGAGTTAACATTAAAGTAAACAGTCCCTCAGAGAGCGGCTCAGAAGAGAGGGGCGGAGTCAGCAGAGCTCATTAACATTAAAGTAAACGGTCCCTCAGAGAGCGGCTCAGAAGAGAGGGGCGGAGTCAGCAGAGCTCATTAACATTAAAGTAAACGGTCCCTCAGAGAGCGGCTCAGAAGAGAGGGGCGGAGTCAGCAGAGCTCATTAACATTAAAGTAAACAGTCCCTCAGAGAGCGGCTCAGAAGAGAGGGGCGGAGTCAACAGAGCTCATTAACATTAAAGTAAACGGTCCCTCAGAGAGCGGCTTGGAAGAGAGAGGCGGAGTCAGTAGAGCTCATTAACATTAAAGTAAACAGTCCCTCAGAGAGCGGCTCAGAAGAGAGGGGCGGAGTCAGCAGAGCTCATTAACATTAAAGTAAACGGTTCCTCAGAGAGCGGCTCAGGAAGAGAGGGGCGGATTCAGCAGAGCTCATTAACATTAAAGTAAACGGTCCCTCAGAGAGCGGCTCAGAAGAGAGGGGCGGAGTCAGCAGAGCTCATTAACATTAAAGTAAACGGTCCCTCAGAGAGCGGCTCGGAAGAGAGGGGCGGAGTCAGCAGAGCTCATTAACATTAAAGTAAACAGTCCCTCAGAGAGCGCTTGCTCGGAATAGAGGGGCGGAGTCAGCAGAGCTCATTAACATTAAAGAGAGGGGCGGAGTCAGCAGAGCTCATTAACATTAAAGTAAACAGTCCCTCAGAGAGCGCTTGCTCGGAAGAGAGGGGCGGAGTCAGCAGAGCTCATTAACATTAAAGTAAACAGTCCCTCAGAGAGCGCTTGCTCGGAGGAGAGGGGCGGAGTCAGCAGAGCTCATTAACATTAAAGAGAGGGGCGGAGTCAGCAGAGCTCATTAACATTAAAGTAAACAGTCCCTCAGAGAGCGCTCGGAAGAGAGGGGTGGAGTCAGCAGAGCTCATTAACATTAAAGTAAACAGTCCCTCAGAGAATGGCTCGGAAGAGAGGGGCGGAGTCAGCAGAGCTCATTAACATTAAAGTACACAGTCCCTCAGAGAGCGGCTCAGAAGAGAGGGGCGGAGTCAGCAGAGCTCATTAACATTAAAGTAAACAGTCCCTCAGAGAATGGCTCGGAAGAGAGGGGCGGAGTCAGCAGAGCTCATTAACATTAAAGTAAACACTCCCTCAGAGAACGGCTCGGAAGAGAGGGGCGGAGTCAGCATAGCTCATTAACATTAAAGTAAACAGTCCCTCAGAGAGCGACTCGGAAGAGAGGGGCGGAGTCAGCAGAGCTCATTAACATTAAAGTAAACAGTCCCTCAGAAAACGGCTCGGAAGAGAGGGGAGGAGTCAGCAGAGCTCATTAATATTAAAGTAAACAGTCGCTCGGAAGAGAGGGGAGGAGTCAGCAGAGCTCATTAACATTAAAGTAAACAGTCGCTCGGAAGAGAGGGGAGGAGTCAGCAGAGCTCATTAACATTAAAGTAAACAGTCTTTAAAAGTGTTTTATACACTACCATTGAGAAGTTTTAACCAAACTATGATACAGACTTTTCATTGAGACCCAAAATAATAATATCAACTTGTGGAAAATGGGTATTATATGACCCCTTTAAAAACAAACTCACATGAAACATTTGAGATGATAAATGCTTGTTCAGGAGCAGAAGCAGCACTCATAATACATACATACATACATCAGTACTAAAGATCCACAGGTTAACAGGGTTTCCTTCAGCGTCACATCATTTCTCTCTATGAACACGTATACTGTACAGCACAAGCTATAGTGTTAATCATGGTTTATCATGCACTCACAAACACTAGACTGAAGACAGCAGAAAAACATCACATAAACCCATATATCTCACTCGGCTTTCTCTCTCTCCATTCACAAATTCATCAGTGACATCAACAACTTCTCAAAGTTACTCTGACGATGGTCTCCATCCAACTGGAGCAGAAGCTGGTGTCATGTGACGAGAGCGAGTCTAATTAGAGAGAGAGAGAGAGAGAGAGTGCTGAGAAAGGCACAGTGGTTCATTAGTGAGATGTGTTTTCAACAGGACGATCTATCAGTCATCAATCCAGATCACGGAGAAGTGTGAGGATACAACAACTTTTATATTACATTCAATTAAAAATGGCTTCACACAAATGTGACCCTGGAGCACAAAACCAGTCATAAAGGTGAATATTTATCTGAATGCTGAATAAATAGCTTTCCATTGATGCATGGTTTATGATCGGACAATATTTGAAAGGGTGCAAAAAATCTAAATATTGAGACAATCATCTTTAAAGTTGTTCAAATGAAGTTCTTAGCAATGGATATTAATAATAATAAATTAATTTTGATATATTTACGGTACAAATATCTTATGACCTTAATATCTAATGATTTTTGGCATAAAAGAAAAAACGATAATTTTGTCCCATACAATGTATTATTGGCTATTGCTACAAATATAGCCGTGTTACTATGACATTTATGATTATCACATGTTTTGTGCTCCAGGGTCTAAACTCCTACAGTAGCCTCCGTGTTTGACATGTCTCTGTTTTTATATTGACGAGGACAAATGAACAGATTCGTTACAGATGCACATAAATGAACTTTACTCTCTCTCAAACCCGTGACTTTCAAGCCATACAAAAGACCAAGAAAGTGTCCAAAAATTAATAAAACATTCATAATCAGGAGTCCATATGATTTGTGCATTATATTAAGTTTTATGACGTTAGCTGTTTTGTGCGAAAAGTGAACAGAATAGTGCTATTTTAGCATTATTATACTAATATATAGTTTTTGCTAATATTTTGAATTAGATTGTATTTTTGATACTTTGTTTTCAATTTAATTTTAGTTAAGGTTTTAGCAATTGTTACTTTTTTTCTTTGTATTTTTGATTCAACTGTATCAGTTTTAGCTCTTTTAGAAAATGAGAACAAAAACATGACAACTTGTTGAAATAAAATGTTTACATTTTTAATAATTTATGTTTATTTTATTTCAAGTATGGTTGCAAAAAAGTGAAACTTCCAAAACTTTACAGAAATGTTGAAATATACTGAGATTTTTTGGAAACTATACTAAATTTTCTTGACATTTTCTGCTAACATGTAACCTTAATTTCAAAGGTCTTAATTTGAGTGTTCGTTATCTATAATAACCGTGGAACAGAAGACCCACATCTAAGTCATAATTCACTGATAGTCTTCCGGTCAACGAGAGAAAGAAAGTCATACAGGTTTAAACAGCACGAGGTTGAGTAAATGATGTGCATAATTCCAGGACAATACTAAAATATCAAATAAATGGAGGAAAAAATGTGTGCAATATGATTCTGGTTAAAAGAGGGAATACGAATACAGTATGAACAGAGAAAATAACAAACAAAAAAACCACAGAAAACTTCAAGGTTGACCTCATGAATAAATAAAATACACAGTTTGTTGATGTTTGGAGGAGCTGGAGATTTCACCGCGTCAAATAAACGCTCTTCCAGGAAGATCAAGGCACGTTGAGGATTGATGTTTGATTTGTTTACTAGCACCTCTTACGCCACTGAATGCCAATCAAATAGACACAGCCCTGAATTTGTTCGTTTTCACACTTGAGTCAAAAAGTGAATTCAGTTCTGTTTGCATGTGGACTAGAAAGAGGATTCGGATCACAGTTTAGTCAATCTGAATGCTGATCGGGTCTCAGTCCACTTTCTGTTCACACTGCAGTTGTTTGGAACCTGGGTAACTTGATTATATTGAGTATTATATGAATTATAATGTTGAATAATAAAGATGATTATGCATTGACATAAAGGCTGAGCTGGTTTGTATAGGGTTCATTTGGAGCGTATGTTTATAATTGAGCATAAGCGCTGAAACAAACGACAAGTGTGCCGTCAGTGGTTTCTGAATTTGGTCCGAAAGCAGAGCAAGCTTGCACAGAAAGTATACGGCAGAACCGCTCATGTGTGAGTTTCACGGCAGGTAACTGACGGATCTCACGCTGCCTTCAAGTCATGTCAGAAAAATCATATTTACAGAAAAACTACATTTCCCATAACTCTCTGTTGTGGAATTACACACACCTAAAGCTAATCCTTCATTATTCTGCAACAAAATGCCTCCCGTGTTCATCGGCGAATGCATAGATTTTATTCTGACCAAGAGCACTTGAATGCACATTATATCATCATAAATATGATTTCTGAACTCATGAAAAAGATCCAGCAGGACTTGAAGGCAGCATCAGTGTGTATTTGGTTCCTAACGCAACATCAGCGAGGTGATTATTGAATATGAACTGAGCCAGCAAACAGCATACAGAATTGCCAATTAAGTAGAATTATATTCATGAAGACGTTTCATTTTCATTTTCATAATAAATTACCCATAAACACACTCATTTAGGGCATTTTAAGAAACATTAGATGATGTTACTAATATTTTTAGAATGAAGAAATGTGTATTTAATTCTTTTTTCCACTTAAGTCACACTTATATATGTCTGAATGTTATTCATTAGTAACATGAATCTAACTAATTAAATTGAGTTTATGGATTATTATGCTATAAAACTCTTTTGTCCAGTTTATCCCTGAGATTTAAATATAGAGTCAAACAATATAAAATTATCTGAAAACACTACACAATATTAATTCTGAAAAATTAGCTCTATATGTCAACAAATAAATAGTCACGCTTAGTCTGAATAACAAAAACATATTTTCACTGTTTTGTGATTGTTGAATAATTTTAATTGTAATGTAATTAAATAAATAATTCCTGTTAATTCTACATCCCAGCTAACAAAAATACAATTAATGCAGATTTGGCTAATGTTCCAATAAAGTTATGAAAACGTTATTTCTGATCATTGTAAACTGTAGAAAATGTTTTTTTCTTGGTTATTCAAACATTAAAAGAACGTTCCGTTGAATCATTTTGCAAACATTATCGGAATGTTACATTTTGAATGTTCTCGGAATGTTGTGAAACAATTAGTAACATTTAAAAAACGCTAGACAAACATCCAACTCAAATGATGTATACATAATATGTATGACCTTGACCTTGACCTCGGCGACCCCATGAGTGAAAAATCTTGGTGTGTTATTTGAATTCAGGTCTCAAGTTCGATAAACAGATTAATTCTGTTGTCAAGTCATGTTTTTATCATTTACGACGTCTTGCAAAAGTTAAACCTTTTCTTTCTCTAAAGAACTTTGAAATAGTTATACAGTTTTATTACTTCACGTCTTTATTGTAATTCACTCTACTATCTTCGATTGGACGTCTTCAGATGGTTATAAATGCTGCAGCCAGGCTTTTTGATCGCGTATTCGATCATATATCTCCCATTTTAACTTCCCTGCACTGGCTACCAGTCAAACAGAGAACCGAATTTAACATTTAGTTTTAGTTTTTAAAGCATTACATGGCCTTGCTCCAGATTATTTATCTGATCTTTCACGATATGATAATCCGTCCAGGGCACTTATATCCGGCAGCCTTGGAGTGCTTTCTGTTCATCGATCGAGGTTAAATCATCATGGAGACCGTGCTTTTGTGATAGCGCGCCCTAAACTCTGGAATAGTCTCCCGGGATCGATCCGAATGTGTCATCACTCTCCTCTTTTACATCTAAGCTTAAAGCACATCTTCTTAGTGTGGGTGTCTAATGTATTATTCTAATATCATGTATGCTATCTTATAGATTGTGTTTTTTATTTGAGCTTCCTGATCTGTACAGCACTTGTGGTTTTTAAATGTGCTTTATAAATAAACAATGAAACGAAATAATGTTTTGAGAAGACTAGATAACTGTGCAAAGACTAGATTCTATAAATGTTCCTGGAAGAAGGCTTCTCTGTTAGTTGGGATCGATTCAAATTCACACTTATGAACCATAAGGAGCCGATTCTTCAATTCTGGATTTCAGATCACCTGATCTAACAGCAGCTCTTCTGTCATTAGAGATGAAGTGCTCTGTCTGTTTACTCCTCCCTCTCGGCTCGACCAATCAAAGGCTCCGTCTCGCTCTCCGCTCCGTGCACACTCAGGTGCTCACAGGGCACGACTCTTGAGGGCCAGAGCGCACGCGATGAAGGAGAAGAGCAGGCCCAATATCAGGATGTAGAAGCTTTCTCCTGCAGACATGCAGAGCGCCGGGCGTCTCTCTGTCTTCGCTCGCTGCAGGTTGTGTTCAATCACACTCATACAGGCCGCACACACACCTACAACCGCCACGCAGACGAACGCTGAGGGGAGACGTGAGGAAACACACTTTAGTCAAACATCCTGAGCTGTGCACTGCTTCATTATCATCAAAAGACTGCTTCTTGACTTCTTTGATCTAACTACCAAGAGTACAGACTTTTTATACAAACTTGCTAAACATGGAACACAATGAGACAATGTCTTATCTTTGGTTGAATGCACGAGGGTTGTGAATTCATGAAAGTGCATCATAAAGTAATAACAATCCAAATAAAACACGTAAGAAAAAAGATGAAATATTGTGTTTAGCTGCATGTTACAATGCACCAACATCAAAGAACTGTAAACATGCAACTGTGTTGATCAATTACTGAAACATTAACTTCAGAGGACTTCGAGCAAATATTTTCAATAAAACATTTTAGGAATTTAAAGCCAAAGATCACAAAGATGGTACAATAATAAAAAAATAGTTTTTATAAAAAAAGAGCAAAACATGGAAACCAACGAGATCATGAGACAATGTCTATCTTTGGTTAATGCACGATGTTTGTGAATTCATGGAAAAAATATTACATTAAAATGTTTAATTTAAGAATAAATCAAACTAAATAAAACACTAAAATGATTCAATATTGTGTTTAGCTGCGTATCATGTGATCATTAACCAGCAGCATCAAAGAACTGTGAATATGCAAATGTGTTGATCAATTATTCAAATATTAACTTCAAATAAATATTTGGCTGAAATGGGTTCAGCTGACAAAAGTTTATGAATTTAAATCCAAACATCACATGTTAGGATGATCAAATATTTTAACTAATAGATAATCACCATAGTTTTGCTAGTTAATTAATCACAGCACATTAAAACAATTGTTTTGGATTACAAGATTTATTTTTATTTTTTTACACTTTTTTATGCAAATGATGTATTATCTAATTAAAAGTGCACTAATTTGCATGCATTCCCATCGGAAAAAGCCCAATTCAATTATTATTATTTTTTATCACTCAATAAATCAGAAATTATTATCAACAGAAAAAATTAAAAGAGCATGTTTTTAGGAGTAAAATGATATATAAATCAGTGTGGACGATATATGAGTATGTAAAGTTTGCTGTATGTAAGAGACACAACTCTTTAAAGATATGCACAGATGCAAATAGAATAAAGTGCAATAAAATAAACACTTAAATGTGTTTTCTTTCATGATATGGAAGCTAAATAGACCTCAAAACTGACCAGTGCATGAAAAAACTCTAAGTTATGAAACATTCTGTGTCAATTAAAATAATTCTTAATGAGACAAATGTAGGTCTAACTAGATTAATGGACAGTTGACATGCTTTCCCGTGTTACTAACAGTGCAGTGAGTTCAGCACCTGTCAAGACGTGCAGGGAGGTCACCAGCTTCGAGTGAGTGACCGCTGCTCCGAGGAAGTCCAGCAGGAAAGAGGAGCTGGACAACAGCACAGCGCTGTAGCAGAGAACAGCTAGAGAGTACAGCAGCCACATTCCCCATCCGTGCAGCCCGCCCAACGCACCTGCAGCAGACACACGCTTCACTACACACGCAAGCATGCCCTGCTTGATTACATGCGTTACAACACAGAGCTCCAGTCACAGACGGTTTTAAAGGTTTAAAGTAGAGATGCACCGATTCCGATCTTCTGATGTTTTGTGAAACATCATGGTCGGATAATGCTGCTTACCTAAATCATATTTTGTAAATATCTTTTTCTACCGCAGTATGCATCTATACATTTCTGGGAGTTACTTTGTGTGTGTGTGCTCTCTCTCTCTCTCTCTCTCTCTCTCTCACACACACACACACACACACACACAGACACACAGACAGAGACACACACAGACAGACACAGACACGCACACACACACTCACACACTCTCTCTCTCTCACACACACACACACACACACTCACACACACTCTCTCTCTCTCTCACACACACACACACACACACACTCTCTCTCTCTCACACACACACACTCACACACTCTCTCTCTCTCTCACACACACACACACACACACACACACACACACACACACAGACACACACAGACAGGCACACACACAGACAGACAGACACAGACACGCACACACACACTCACACACACACACACACTCTCTCTCTCACACACACACACACACACACACTCACACACACTCTCTCTCTCTCTCTCACACACACATACACACACACAGACAGACACAGACACGCACACGCACGCACACACACACACACACTCTCTCTCTCTCTCACTCTCTCTCACACACACACACACACACACACACACACACAGACACACACAGACACACACAGACACACACAGACACACATAGACTCATCTGGCACGATATAAATACATTATCAGTCGCCGTTTACACTGAATGCCATTAAAATTAGAATCATTCTCACGCGAAAACGACATGTTTACACGCGACTGTGATATCTACTGTGAGTGTGCGCGTGTCTGTGACGTCTCTGCCTGTGGCACTGGCGATAAAAGGATCGGCTCGGAGTCGGCAAGACGTGAGACTGACCGGCAGGTCACCGATCCGGGCCGGTCATGTGAGAAATCATCCGATTCCGATCACTGGGCCGGTCAATCGGTGCATCTCTAAAAGGAATAGTTCATCCAAACATGCTGAAAATGTGTTCATCCTCTGGCCATACAAGATGTAGATGAGTTTGTTTCTTCATCAGGTTTGGAGAAATGTGTCTCTGCATCAGTGAATGGGTGCCGTCAGAACGAGAGTCTGATAAAAACATCACAATAATCCACAGTCCATCAGTTAACATCTGGAGAAGACAAAAGCTGAAACAAATCCAGCATTAAGAAGTTTTTAACTCAAATACAAGGATATAATAACTCCTCCTCCAGTGAAAAAGTGCATCTGCTGTTGTCTCATCTAAATACAGCCACATGTTTGTCTTGTAAACACTGCTTGATCTGTGCAGATTTCTCTCCTGATTCACCCCAGAGCACTTTATCACTGGAGGAATAGTTATTAAGGATTATGGACTTGATGGATATGTTTCTTCTCCAGATGTTAACTGATGGACTGTGTATTATTGTGATGTTTATATCAGACTCTCGTTCTGACGGCACCCATCCACTGCTGCAGAGACACATTGAAACAAACTCATCCTGATCTCAGACGGTCTGCAGGTGTTCTCAGTCATAACCAGAGCTGTGAGATCACACCTGTGTCTGTGTGATTCTGATAAGCGTGCACCGTGAAGGCCACGCCGTAGATGAGTCTGCTGCTGGAATCAGAGCAGTTCTGGACCTGGATCCAGTTAGGGTCAGCGATAGACGTGCACAGCGACACGAGGGTGAAGCACTGGGACACGGCCGCAGGGGTCAACGCCAGGGTCATGCTGATTCCTCTGAGGACACATGAGAAAACAGATTAGTGGATCTCCTGTAGAAACCACTCACCTTATTCACAGACTTCAAATACACACTTGGTTCCTCATTAACAGAGCACCTTTAGAGAAAGAGCAATGAAACAGCAGCTTTATTACTGTCAGAACCTGTGACTGTCACACATTAACATGCAAGGGGCTAGTTGTCACAATATATACACACACTAATTCTCAGATATATACACATGTATATGTGACAACTAGCCCCGGTATCTATTGTAACTTAATAATAATACAGTCAGTCTGACAGCGAGTCCTGCTGAAAGAAAACAATGTTTCGTACCTTGACCGTTACAGTCGATGAATCCCTCGTGACATAATAAAAGCTATGATTTGACACATTAATGCAGATATTATGCGCACTGAACAAAGCGTCGATAATCTGCTGGAGCTGAGTGAAGAAGATCAGTCTGTCTACATTAAAAACACTGCTCGCGTTATTATAATATCCAGTAAATAAAAGCGCATCGCAGCGGATTAAAACACGGAACGTCTTGAGAGAAGCGGAATCAATGTGAAAGTAAATAAAGCACACTGCGCATGCGCACGTCGACTCAAACAGCGCCCTCTAGAGGCACAACGCGCATATGAATTATGACATGACTTCTGTGTATCAGAATATCATATCTAGACTTTTACATCTGATACAAATGTGTGATTAAACTTCAAATTTCAGCTCTAACTATACTAAATTAAATGTTACTGATATTGCAATGGCTGCTGTGTTGACCAATACAATTTATTAACTACATTATATTTAATCACTAATAAAATAAATTATGATTTAATTGTGACTGTTATATTTTTTTGGTGTACATGATTTCCTTGTTTCTCCCTTTGTAGTCCCACTTATATATCTTTTATGATAGGGAATTTTATTTAACTTAATATACTACTTTTATTATCTAAATTCAGTATAAATGCATAAATGGTGGAATTAAGCCTTTGTTTTTAATTTCGCAGATCAGCAATACCTAAAACAATATTATGTTTGAAAAGTCTGTACATTTTTATGTTTGATTAAATGAATTGTTTATCTTAATATACACCCCTAGCTATAGTAAATCTGTAAAACAATCAAAAAAGACATGTGCACAAAGAAAAGCTGCACGCTGGATAATCTGGAAATTAGTGTCTCAAGACAAACGAGCATCAAACAATTATAAACCCCGCTCCTCTGATTCTCTCACTGGGTGGAGATAACACAGACGACCACATAGCTGTATAATGAGATATACAGCCCTGTTTGAGCGGTCGTTACCAGAAAATAATCTGATTTATTCGACAGGACAGATAATAGTGAGAAGACATTACTTGAATGTTTCGAACAGTAAATATTTATGACTGTTTCAGTTGTTTGTGAAAACCAAATATTTAGCAAAGCATGTAATAGATACTACATCAACAAACACTAAATATTGTAGACATGAATACATTATTTTTCATTTTAATGTATGCATTTAGCAGACGCGTTCATCCAAAGCACGATGGGGGGGGGGGGGCTGTTTAAAGTGTGTACAGCAATGAAATCAAATCTCGTTTCACCCAAAACAATTCTTCTGTGTTACAAACCAGCCTCAAGCTTTTCCTAAAGTGGTTGAGACACAACTGTATGATGCTTATACGTGATATACGGGAGATTAGGTTTGCTGGTAAACACTGTATCTACGAGTCCTTGAACAGCACGTCGTGTTCACACACTGGTCTGGATCTCCGGCGTCAGGTTTATGAGGCCGTTACTGGCTTGAGCGAGGTCTGAGATCGAGACTCGTCCTCTCTGTTTGATGAACTGAGCCACAGCGTTCAGCTCCTCCGGCGTGATGAAGATGAACTTCCCTCGGTCGTCGATCACTCCTGCGCAAACACACGGGTATATCAGAGCGCTGTTTCACACGCCTACTAGAATTCAGTTCAAACCCAATGCATCGGGTCATACGGAGATGAACTACTTCTATCTTATTATTAGTGATCGACCGATAGTGAGTTTTTATAACCGATACCAATTATTAGCATGTTTAAGTACCCGGTAACCGATATACAGAACCGATATTTATTTACTGTTATAAAATTAACATTCTTTCATGTTACATTTAATCTTCAAATTACAACAATAAAAACATTTTATTTATAAAAAGCATCATCAGCAACACTGATATTAACAATAAGCAAAATAATGTCTAATGTTTTCAAATGGAGAAAATAAAGGACAGAAGTCATAAAACTTCATTTTAAACTACAGTTTTAGGTTTAAACGCTGTTTAATAGACTAAAGAGTGTCCACTGCTCCAGGTGTGTGTGTGTGTGTGTGTCCACTGCTCCAGGTGTGTGTGTGTGTGTCTACTGCTCCAGGTGTGTGTGTGTGTGTCACTGCTCCAGGTGTGTGTGTGTGTGTGTGTGTCCACTGCTCCAGGTGTGTGTGTGTGTCCACTGCTCCAGGTGTGTGTGTGTGTGTGTGTGTGTGTGTGTGTCTGTGTGTGTGTCCAAAGCTCCAGGTGTGTGTGTGTGTGTGTGTGTGTGTGTCCACTGCTCCAGGTGTGTGTGTGTGTGTGTCCACTGCTCCAGGTGTGTGTGTGTGTGTGTGTGTGTGTGTGTGTGTGTGTGTGTGTCCACTGCTCCAGGTGTGTGTGTGTGTGTGTGTGTGTCCACTGCTCCAGGTGTGTGTGTGTGTGTGTGTGTGTGTCCACTGTTCCAGGTGTGTGTGTGTGTGTTTGTGTGTGTGTGTGTCCACTGCTCCAGGTGTGTGTGTGTGTGTGTGTGTGTGTGTGTGTGTGTGAGAGTGTGTGTGTGTCCACTGCTCCAGGTGTGTGTGTGTGTGTCCACTGCTCCAGGTGTGTGTGTGTGTGTGTCCACTGCTCCAGGTGTGTGTGTGTGTGTGTCCACTGTTCCAGGTGTGTGTGTGTGTGTCCACTGCTCCAGGTGTGTGTGTGTGTCCACTGCTCCAGGTGTGTGTGTGTGTCCACTGCTCCAGGTGTGTGTGTGTGTGTGTGTGTCCACTGCTCCAGGTGTGTGTGTGTGTGTGTCCACTGCTCCAGGTGTGTGTGTGTGTGTGTCCACTGCTCCAGGTGTGTGTGTGTGTGTGTCCACTGCTCCAGGTGTGTGTGTGTGTGTGTGTGCGTGTGTGTGTGTGTCCACTGATCCAGGTGTGTGTGCTTGGATGGGTCAAATACAGAGAACACATTTCACTGCTGGTTATACTCTGTATAATTGTGTATGTGACAAAAAAAAAAAAAATGGTAAAATACTTAAATATCTGGAAAAATATTGGTAACCCGATATATCGGTCGATCTCTAATTATAATGCAGTGAGATGTCAATGTGACGTGTGTAGAATATACCATCAATTCGACTAATTCAGACTAATTCTACCTCACATGTGCCAGGGTTATTATAGTTCAATAAAAATCATAAAACAATGTGTTTTATTTATTTGAGGTAGTCCCCCAGGAAACACTTCTCATTTGAGTCGATTACTAAAATAGAATAAATGCAATTAAAATTAAATTAAAACTATTTAGACATTAAAAAAAATACACAACAAAATTACTAAACTTTAGAAATTAAACTAAAAACGGATTTAAAGTATCAGTAAAACTATAAAAGTATCTTAATGATAACTGGGACTGACTGAAATGGGATTGTAAAATTAATATAGAAATAACGACACGTAAAAAACATTCATTTATATATTTTTTTCTCATCAAATACTGATCTACATGATTACTCACATAATTAAGCAGTATATAAATATTGATTTGTACATGTGTCATTTTTTGTGTTTTGTTATTATGGATAAGTTTTAAATTTGACATGTTTTTAAATTCGTTTAATTTGACGTGAAGCCACTGCATTTGCAACCGAGTTTATTTATTTATTTACATGAAATATTAGCAGAGTGAAAAAATATATTTAATACAATTAAATTAAAACGCAGTGCATCCATCAGGAATTACTGTACTGGTCTTAAGTGGTTTATTAATCATTTTACGCCATATTAAAGCATATACTGCCAATGCCAAACTCAAATAGTCTTCATAACAACACTTCAGTCAATTACATGTAATATAATGCAAATTATGTGCTTGATTAAAAATTCTAATATTTTCCCAGGAGAGAGGTTTTTAATAAAGTCCATTAATGTATGTCCAGGACTGTAAACATGTTTTGATGCACAGTTATTATATTGAGACACACACCTGTCAGGGAGCCGTCTGCGATCAGGTCCTGCAGTCTGGCGATAGCATCCTAACATACACAAACACATTTCAACAATCCTCCACAAGCAGCAGTGCGTGCTCAGAGGTCAAAGGTCAGCTGTGAACACTGACCTGTGTGCGCATGCTGAAGTGGGATGCCAAATCCTCCAGCAAAACCACTTTAGAGTCCTGAACAGACAGAGAAATTGTTCAAATCGACACGGTCTTCTCTACGAGACGTGCGGCTGAAGCAGGTGCATAATAAACAAGCCCAGCAATACATATATTAATACATTCAAAGCACAAATTAAGTTTCAAGCAATGCATGCATTATTTACGGTACTAATAAAAGCATCTATCATGGAACATGATCTTGAATGCATCCTAAAAGAGCAACGATATCGTTGGCTAATTGTCTACTAAATATGACACTTTAGTGCTTCTGAAGATAAACTTGAGATCAGCTCAACTGGAGGGTCACTGTGAATATGAACTAAAATGCAGCAGCTTTTAACATACTATCTCTGTATTTAAATAATGCGTGTTTAGTTACACTTGAATCATCTTTCATACTGGATGAACTAGTACACTGCAGCAGTGTTACGAGACTGAAAGACATTATTTAAATATAACAAACATGATGAGGTGACTAAATACAGAGATAGTATGCTAAAAGTGCATTTTAGTTCATATTCACAGTGTCCCACAGTTGAGTGCACTTAGATGATCTCAAGTTTATCTTCAAAAGCACTAAAGAATCATATTTGGTATATTAAGTACAAAGGGACAATATTTGAAAGGGTGCAAAAATCTCCAAATGAAGTTCTTAGCAATGCATATTACTAATCAATAATTACGTTTTAATATATTTACGATAGGAAATGTACTAAATATCTTCATGGATTTGATCTTAATATCTAATGATTTTTGGCATAAAAGAAAAATCAATAATTTTGACCCATACAATGTATTGTTGGCTATTGCTACAAATATACCCCAGCGACTTAAGACTCGAGGGTCATTTACATTTATGCATTTAGCAGATGGTTTTATCCAAAGTGACTTACAGTGCATTCAGGGCTATACATTTATTGTCAGTATGTGTTTTCTGGGAATTGAACCCACAACCTTTGCACTGCTAACGCAATGCTCTACCACTAAGCCACAGGAACACGGGGTCACAGATATGAATGCAGAAGCTTTAATCTGAAAGCGTGTGTTACCTGGACATACTGGATGAACTCCTGCAGCAGGTTACGAGACTGAAAAACACACAAACATAAGATGAGGTGAAATGCAGAGAGAGAGAGAGAGAGAGAGAGAGAGTGAGAGATACTGAGAGAGAGGGGGGGGGGGGGGAGAGAGAGAGAGAGAGAGTGAGTGAGAGACAGAGAGAGTGAGTGAGAGACAGAGAGAGAGGGGGAGAGAGAGAGAGAGAGAGAGTGAGTGAGAGACAGAGAGAGAGAGAGAGAGAGAAAGAGAGTGAGTGAGAGAGAGAGAGAGAGAGTGAGGGGGAGAGACAGAGAGAGAGAGAGAGAGGGGGAGAGAGAGAGAGAGAGAGAGAGTGAGAGACAGAGAGAGAGAGAGAGTGAGAGAGAGAGAGAGAGAGAGAGAGAGAGACAGAGAGAGAGAGAGAGAGAGAGAGAGAGAGAGAGAGTGAGTGAGAGACAGAGAGAGAGAGAGAGAGAGAGAGAGAGAGAGAGAGAGAGAGAGAGAGAGAGAGAGAGAGAGACGCACCTCCTGTTCACTGAGCTCCTCTGCTTCTCCCTGATCCTCGATCACGAAACACTGCTTCAGCCGCTGGTACTCCTCCTCCTCCGTCCGCTCCTGCTGCTGCTTGACCCGCTGGGACTCCTCCTCCTGCGGGAGAGGGAGAGAGAGAGAGCACAGCTCTGGAGAACCGTCACACGTCACGTGACTTTAACATACAGAGCAAAACTAACGCTTGACCAACATGGACGTTTATTATAGAGAGCACTTTGACCATTGGATGAGAAAAAAATAGTAAATAAGCTTTATTTGGGGTTCTTCCGGAAAATGTGAAATTGACAGTTTTATAGATGGATAATATCACACTTTGCACACTTTTGGCTACACGGCTTATACTAATTAACTGGAAGCCAACTTATCGTCAGTGGGTTTTTGACCTTTTTGCCCTCAAACTTGAAAAAAATTAATTTGGAGTTCGATTGAAACCATCTTTTTATAAAATCCCATTTTTGGAACATTTTAAGGAGGCAGGTTTTGAAGAAAATGTTTTGTGTGTGCTTTTTTCTTCTTGCTTGATATTTATATATTTATCTGTATACTTATAGTACTGTAAGTAACGTTTATAGGTATATGTCCATCTACTATCCTTATTTATTTTATTGTTTTTCATTTAGTTTTTAATAGATTGATACTTGTATTGTGCCTTGAGATGTTTGTGTTTTTCTTTAATAAAAAAATAAAAATAAAAAAAAATAACATTTCTGTTCTGGATTTTAATCTTTATTCCTGAATTATTTATCAAATAGACTTTGAATAGCAACTTATTGATTCTGCATTCATATTTTAGTATTGTTTGCAAATCAAGAAAACACAAAGTAAACACTAACCAGTAGTTCAATGTGTGCACAATTAAATTCATATCAAGCAATCAAATTCGTTTAATGCCAGCAGGAACTGAAATTGAAAGCTACTGTTGCACATAGATAAAGTGCAATAAAAGGATATATTAGATGATTTCTTCCCACTAATCTGAAAGAAGACATGAAAGCATAACTGATGAGTGCATGAATAAACCCTGCAGTGTCTCATCTTAACGAATGAACCAGGTGTGACCTTAAATTAACTTTGTAACAAATGTAAGAACTTCCTTTGCAGGTGCACACTGTTACACTGACTGTTACACTGACAGAATGCTGTGTTTAATACTGCATGTGTGTGCAAACGTATTATAGCGCTTGCGTTTTAATTATTAGAAGAACTGTTGAGCAAAGAAGCTCCTGTGCATCTGCGCTCAGGTGCTGTCAAAATAAAGGTCCTGTTTTCAACACGCCTAGGCCAATTATATATTATAGCGCTTATTAGAAGAACTGTTGAGCACAGAAGCTCCTGTGCATCTGCGCTCAGGTGCTGTCAAAATAAAAGTCCTGTTTTCAACACTTATAGGCCAAACAGAAAACCTTCGGCCGATGATATCGATCGACCACTATTACCCGTTTCTGCTCCTGCAGTCTCTCCTTCTCATCTTCTTTCTGTTTCTCTTGATCTCTGAGCTCCTGCATCTTCCTCCTCTCCTCTCGCTCTTCCAGCTCGGCCTGAAACACACACATTAATGATGACACACACACATTAATAACGCCAGACTCCCGATGCAGGAGAAAGCTGAGACTGGAACCTCTCTCTGAGCTCTCCGCGCTTGTTTCTCCTCCAGCTTCTTCTGTTTCTTTGCTCCGACTTTAGCAGCGGCTTGAGGACGTTCTTCAGACGGCTGCGTGTCTTCTGGACTCTCGTCTGCTTCCACGGGACTGTCCTCTGAGAGAAAGAGATTAGAGACCGATTACACTGAAACATGACGAGAGACAGAGACCGATGCCATACAGACGTGCTCTACACTGTGAAACATGTCAAGCTCTGAGAGACAGAGACCGATTAGAGACGCATACAGACGTGCTCTACACTGTGAAACATGTCAAGCTCTGAGAGACAGAGACCGATTAGAGACGCATACAGACGTGCTCTACACTGTGAAACATGTCAAGCTCTGAGAGACAGAGACCGATTAGAGACGCATACAGACGTGCTCTACACTGTGAAACATGTCAAGCTCTGAGAGACAGAGACCGATTAGAGACGCACATACAGACGTGCTCTACACTGAGACGCATGACGTGCTCTAACAAACATGTCAAGCTCTGAGAGACAGAGACCGATTAGAGACACATACAGACGTGCTCTACACTGTGAAACATGTCAAGCTCTGAGAGACAGAGACCGATTAGAGACGCATACAGACGTGCTCTACACTGTGAAACATGTCAAGTTCTGAGAGACAGAGACCGATTAGAGACACATACAGACGTGCTCTACACTGTGAAACATGTCAAGTTGAGAGACAGAGACCGATGAGAGACAGAGTGCTCTACCGATTAGAGACACATACAGACGTGCTCTACACTGTGAAACATGTCAAGCTCTGAGAGACAGAGACCGATTAGAGACGCACAGACGTGCTCTACAGACGTCAAGCTCTAGAGACAGAGACCGATGAGACACATACAGACGTGCTCTAACTGTGAAACATGTCAAGTTGAGAGACAGAGACCGATGAGAGATAGAGACGTGCTCTACACTGAAACATGACCGAGAGACAGAGACCGATTAGAGACACAGACGTGCTCTACAGACGTCAAGCTGAGAGACAGAGACCGATAGAGACACAGACGTGTCTACACTGAAACATGTCAAGCTCTGAGAGACAGAGACCGATTAGAGACACAGACGTGCTCTACAGACGTCAAGCTGAGAGACAGAGACCGATAGAGACACTACAGACGTGCTCTAACTGTGACATGTCAAGTTGAGAAAGAGACCGTTAGAGACATACAGACGTTTAAGGAAACAGAAGCTTGAGAGACAGAGACCGATTAGAGACGCATACAGAGTTTACACTGTGAAACTCAACTTGAGAGACAGAGACCGATTAGAGACGCATACAGACGTTCTACACTGTAAACATGTCAAGCTCTGAGAGACAGAGACCGATTAGAGACGCATACAGACGTTACACTTGAAACATTAACTGAAAAGAGACAAGAGACAAGACGTGCTCTACACTGAAACATGAAGCTCTGAACAGAGACCGATTAGAGACAAAACGTGCTCTACACTGTGAAACTGCAAGCTCTGAGAGACAGAGACCGATAAACGCATACAGACGTTCTACACTGAAACATGTCAAGCTTGAGAGACAGAGACCGATGAGAGACACATCAACTTAACTGTGAAACATTCAAGCTTGAGAGACAGAGACCGATTAGAGACACATACAGACGTTCTCTACACTGTAAACATGCGCTCTGAGAGACAGAGACCGATAGAGACGCATACAGACGTGCTCTAACGTGAAACTGAATCTGAGAGACAACATTAGAGACGCTCGACGTGCTCTACCTGTGAAACTTCAAGCTCTGAAGACAGAGACCGATTAGAGACACATACAGACGTGCTCTATATTAAAATAATAGTTTTGCATTACAAGTTTTCTGAAATGTTGTTTAAATATGCAAATGAGACAGAGACCGATTAGAGACGCATCAGACGTGCTCTAATTAAATGTCAAGCTGAGAGACAGAGACCGATTAGAGACATACAGACGTTCTACACTGTGAAACAGAACTCTGAGAGACAGAGACCGATAAACACATACAGACGTTCTCTACACTGAAACATGAAGCTTGAGAGACAGAGACCGATGAGACGCATACAGACGTGCTCTAACTGTGAAACTTGTATAATTGGGAAAACGTCAGTTTAAGGCAGATTTTTGAGTTTTCCAAAAATCCCTTAAAACTTTAAGTTCCCTTTAGATTTTTTTTCAGTGTATGTGATATTAACCTGTATCCAACATCACTCATGCCCTTTATCACAGTATATTAAGACAATTGTTTTGCAAAGTTTTCGAAATGTTGTTTAAATATGCAAATAGACATATAAATGCACCAATTTGCATACATCAGAACATAAATCAGATTTGTTAAGTCAGCCCCCCATTGTAAAGCGCAATTAATGCATTTACAAGTTCTTGCTTATTTTATATTAAAGTTGTATCACTCCATAACTCAGAAAATACTGTCAACAGATAAAGAAAATCATATTTCATGTTTTGGGGAATCAAATGTTGTATAAATAAGTGTGAATGATATTTACATTTATGTATTTAGCAGACGCTTTTATCCAAAGAGACTTACAGTGCATTCAGGTTATACATTTTTCATAAGTATGTGTTCCCTGGGAATCGAACCCACAACCTTTACGCTGCTAACGCAATGCTCTAACCACTGAGCCACAGGAACTATATGAAGAAACCTTCAGACTATAGAGAGGTGTAAGAGAAAAAACGTTAATGGAAGAAAAACTAACAGATATGGAATTGAACTGTAGAGACACAAATAGAAGTGCAATAAAGTGCAATAAAGGAGGAGTAAACACTTAAATGTGTTTTTCTTTACACTGGTCTGAACAAACGAAGCAAAATTGGTCAAAACTGATGAGTGCATGAATAAACACTGGTTTTGCCCGTAATGAATGAACCACTTAAGACCCTAAAATCAACTTTGCAACAAATATAACGACTTGTTCTGCGTGTCTACCGTTGTCTGAGAGCCGCTGTGCGCGCTGGGCGTTCACTCTGCTGTGCAGGTTTCTGCGGCGGCGAGGCATTCCTGCTGGACGCTCCTCTGCCACCGGCGCCGGACGCACCGCGGCTCGAACCACGTTCTGACCATCCTCACGGTCAGCCGCTGGAACACAGACAAGCACAGGAGCGGTGATCGACGTGAACACTGAATAAACACACTTCACTTCAGGGTTAATCAGATAACTCAAGATTGTATTCGTCACATACATGATTATACAGAATATCACCAGCTGTGATAATAACTCAGGTGCGCTCTAGAGACAGTGTGATTAAATATAACACAGCACAAGAGAATATACATAAATATAAGTGTGGAAAAAATACAACATGTGCAATAAAATAATGTGCAGGACAGTATACTGTAGACTTAATAAATAATAATATAAGCAAACAGGTTAGATATTATACATAGCAGCAATACGGATGATGGAGAATAATTAATATCTTACAGATTATTAAGTGATTATTAAATGGAGTCATGTTGATGTTATGAGACTGGGTTTGAGTTTAGGAGCCGGATAACTTAAATTGGTGTAATATTTACATTTAGTCATTTAGCAGATGCTTTTATTAAAAGCCAATTACAGATAACAACAGAGCAATGTGTTATAACAAGACTCAGCTTAACACGTTATTATTATATAATACATATAAAGATATCAGACATTAACAGAGTAAGCTAGTGTTAGAGGATTGTTTGCTTTTTTTTATAATACACAGATTTTTTTATATACTATATAACATTAAAAAACATTCAACATAGTATAGTACTATACTGTTATGTATTATTTATTTATTTATCTTTTTTTTGTTACTTGTTTTTATCCAAGTTGTAATATTTGAATATGATTTTACTATCCATGTATTTTCATCTAGCTGTTTATGCGTTTATATTTTTTTTATTTACTTATTTTGTATTTCTTTATTATTTTTGCTGTTAACTTTTTGACTGACATTTGAAAAAAGATTAATATATATATATATATATATGTTTTTTTAAGGTATGAAAGTTACAACTAAAAGTAAAACTACTCTGGAATGATATTTATATTACATTAATTAGAACAATTCTCTAAAAGTGGGTCCATAAAAGACATACTTAACAAACAAAACATATATATTTTAGATACTATTTTAATAATTTGTCTTTGGCTTCAAGTTAGGAACCATATAAAAGCCAGTTGTGTTTTTTGCGGTTGTATTGGCTTCTTATCGAGTATTAATGGATCTGTATTGTGTAAAATATTACATTTTAGGACAGAGAAGATTAATTCTTCAGATCCAGTGACTGCTTTAGTTTTAATGCGCCTCAGAAAGTCTCATTATACAGTAATAACACTAGCATCGTTCGACAGCTGCTGGATTTATGTCTATATTTCCCTCACCTTCTTCAGTCCGTCCACGAACTTTCACAGCAAACACTATCAGAACGAGCAGAATAACCGCCGCTACAACATACAGAACCGCATCCATTTCAGTCGATAACTAAATATAAACAATTCATTAAAAACTACAACACCACCGTGTAGCCTTAGCGGAAGTTGACGTTGATTTTGCTAGAGCGTCACTTCCGTGTCTCAGCGCGGGCCCTAGAGGCGCGCGGAGGAACTTAAAAAACAATGTCATCCATAAAGAAATATATATCCACAACATTTATATACTATACGATATACTAACTAACATAAAAATGAATGTGTTTAATAACGTAATGTGATATATAATTCAAATTAACGTGATTTATTATAGTATTATATATACTTTTGTACATGTATCCTGTGATATAATATTCCCCATTAATATGCACGTTTTGGGCATAATTAATACTAGCGAAGACATTAGAGGAGATGACAAAGAAATAAATCTTAAAATACTTTTAAGAAATCTAAGTTTCAAATGTTTAGAAATCCGAACAAGCAAAACAAGTTATTAATATTAATAATAAATACAATACTCCTCAATACACTTTCTTCTAGAAAATTATGATATCATAAAATAACTACACGTTTAGGGAGCATATTGTTTTGAAATGACATCAATGTCTTTAATAACAACCTGAAGTGTGTCGTTTAATAATCAAAACTACTAATTTATTGATACAATGTTGACGCAGATATCAGTAAAATAATAACAACAACAACATCAAGAACACAAATCATGTTTGACTTATTAATTAATACAGCAGCTGACTGAACACATGGAGTTGTTGATTTCGACTGGTTAATTAGTAAAGCAATATGAAATGATGAAGAATAACATTAATTAGCGAGCAGGATTGAACTACAGGACAGATTTGAGCAGAGTCGTTCATGTGGAGAACTCCTTCAGAGCCCAAGCTTTGGTGCAGATTTCTCCTCGTAGTCTTGAGTACTCCTCAGCGAGAGCCTCGAACTCCTCGCCGTAGATCTGGAAGGAGGTCAGCTTGGACTCCAGCGTGTGTTTGTCCAGCTCGGAGGACTTCAGCTGCGCTCTCAGCTTCTCCCTGAAAACAATCACAGATGATTACTGTGACTACACCGTCTGTCTGAAGCAGTGTTGACTTGATAACTGTGCCACTAAAGACTGGAATACACTACACCACTTGTAACATCTGAACAGATTTGTAAAACACTAGGCATCATACACTTACCGACTTTATAAAAGGTGACAAAGGAAAACTGGGCATCCTACACTACCAGACTTTACAGTTGTTCCAGACATGAGCAGCATTGTTTTGAAATTACATCAATATCTTTAATAAAAACATTGTCAAAAAACATCTTCTCCTTAAAATAACCTGCACTGATGAATACTGCAAAATGTATAATTCATATTGCAGAAATGTATATTAAAGTATACAGGATTCCCACAAATCCTTCCTAACAGACAGTAGCATTATTTTAATATTATTTATATACAATTATTAGTTTGTTTTAGCACAAATTAGCCTTTGTTTTTAATTAAATTAAATTTTAGATTAAATTTTGTTATGTGCTTTGCTTTTGTCATTTTTAATATTTGTATTATTTATATCAGTTTTAAATTTTTTCTGGTTAGTAATTTTAGTGCTTAAACTTATTTCAGTGCTATTTTACTATTATTGAGATACTATTATATTTATTAATACTTTGAATCAGGTTTTAAAGTTTGTTGCGGTTTGGTCATTTGTAGTATTATTTGTTTTTTTATATATATCAAATTTGTATTACTTTTATTTCAGTTTCAGTTTTAATGATTTTAGTGCATCAAGTTAAACTTAATTAAAAATGAGAAACATTGTCTTTGCAACCAGGTAGTTTTTAGATTTTATTTCAGTTAATTAATTTCAATATTGAAAAAGTTTTACTAATGGTTATTCAGTTTTTGAAGTTTTTCATCTGATATGAATTAATATTTACATATATTTTCAATGTTATTTTTAACATGCAATCTTGTTAATGGTTTTCACTAACGATAATACCCCTAACAGTACTGCACAGATGGTGCTACTCACGTTATTGTCTTATGAGCCGCTATCTTGTCTCTTGTGTACGTGTCCAGCTGCACTTCCAGCATCTCGTCCCTGCAGGAACAAACTCATCCTTATGAATATGCATATGATCTCAATATCACACTCAAGAGCACAAGCAGCGATCGTACCTGATCTTCTGCAAACCAATCTCACATTTGGCCTGGAAGTACTGGATCTTCTTCTGGTCCAGATCCTTCTGAGCCTTGAGCCGGAGATCCAGAACGAGTCTCTGAAGGATGTTCATGCACTTCAGCAGCTCCTGACAAACACACAGCATTCCGAGACACTTGTATTATGAGCTTATGTTTGCACTTTCATTTGAAAGGTTTAGTGATTTTGTTATTTTATTGTAATACTTTAAGTTAAACTAAATTAATATGAGAAATGCTGCATTGGCAACTTCATTTAATTAACTAAAAATGTTCCCTATCGATACTACATTACATGCTTAAGGCAAGTTTATGTGTCAGTCGTTCCTTAACATAGCACGGCGTGATTGTACTGATTACGCATAACGTCTAGCGACGCAGTACAAGTGAAGTATCGATAGAGAACCTACTCTGTTACTAACATAACCTCAGTTCCCTGAGACACATTGCTTATTCTGCGTATCTGAAAAGGAATAATTTGATGTATGCTTCTGTATTCTGACAGCCTGCATCACTAATGAATCTTAATTGAGTTGATCAGGTGACATGATTGTGTTTCTCTGGACTCACAGACGGGTTTGTGTGTGTTTGTCTCTGCATGATTGTGTTTCTCTGGACTCACAGACAGGTACGTGTGTGTTTGTCTCTGCAGTATCATGACGTTCTCCCGTTTTTTCTCTGTAAGACTCCTGGCTCTCTTTTGTTCAGCGTCCAGCAGTTCAAGAAGTTTGGAAAGCTTCACACTCCTGAGACCCTCGCTTTCATTTTCTGAGAGAACAGATCAAATTAAAGCTCTGAAAATACCCCATCATTATCAAACCATGGCTCAGCGGTGGCGCTCGGGTTACCCCGCTCCGGCTGATAGTATGTCAGGATACTGACGGCCTTAATCTTCAGATGCTGCAGGAGTTCTGCTGGCAACCTCTGCTTCATCTCTACCAGCTCCTGAAGGACACACATGAGAGATCAGCTTTAAAGATCATTCACTGCATCAGAAAACCATTCAAGCACAGTTCTGCTTCAATACAAGCTGCACTGGCCAGTGATGAGATGATCATTACAACAAGAAATAACCCGGACTGCCGTTAATATCATTTATGTACTAGTTTTATTAATATGTTGAATTAGCTTTTATTTATATATTTTCTGTTTTTTATTTCAGTTTAGTTTAATGTTATTTTAATATGTTTTACTCAATAGGGTTAATTTTATTTTATTTGAGTTTTAGTTTATTTCCAGTTAATAATTTTAGTGCTTCAACTTTAGCATTATTTTAGTATTATTGAGATACAATTACAGTTTTTATATTGAATCAGCATTAAATTGAATATATGCTTAATTCCAGCTATCCTTAATCTCTAATTAATGATATGTAAAATACTTTGCGTCTTAGAAAAGTTTATTTTTTTTATTATGTTTATGGGATTATGTCACTTAGTTACATTGTTTCAGTCTGATAAATTCCAGCATCAGGGTTATTATCATTAATGAAAACTAAAAATATTAATAAAAAAAATGTTAATGAACCAGAAAAAAATAAAACATGTATAAGCTTAATTAGTTAGTTGCCAAAGTAACATTTCTAGCCTTTGTTTAGTTTAGTTAAAAGCACTAAAATTACTAACTGAAAAAAAAAAACTAAAATAAATTGTTATAAAAAAAAAATGAAAAAAAAAATGATAAAAGCACATAATACAATTAATTTAAATATAAACTGATGCTAATTCAGTACACTTATAAAATGATAGCAGTGTTAATAACACTCAGAGAGCCAGTGATTTGATGAGTGAAGTGAAGGACGCGGCACCTGTTCAGGAGGCATTTGTTTCTGGACTCTTTCTGCAGTCAGGCCCAGAACGCCGCTGTGATCTTCACTGCTATCAGAGCTGACGTCCATCTGTTTCACACACTGAGCCACCATCAAACACTGCTCCAGCGTGTGCTGTAGAACTGGAAACACAGTCACACGTGCTGCTTAGTCTTCTGGAGCATTCACAGCATTTACAAACAACATCACGCTCATGTACTGCTGGATCTGTTCACTGTTATGTGAGAATGAGTCTGTCTCCTCACAACAGGAGATTTAAATCTTCTCTCAGTCACTTCTTTAGTCTGTTGTGCTGCTATAATAACTCATGTTTCTGCTGGAATAAGAGTGTGACGTCTGCTCTGTACTCATTCAAGCACACAGCAGCAGTCTCTGAGGTTAATGTCAGTACCTTATCCTCCGCTGTCAGAGCGCTGGAGCCTGAGGCTTTACTGAAGCGGTTCTCCTGGATGATTTCTGTCAGAACCCGATGAACGCACTCCACACGCAGCCAACTCAACCTCTGAGCGTGCAGCTCGCGCTCGGCCTGTAGAATTAAAAGATGAATAAAAAACAAAATTATATGTTCAGATACATCTAAAAAGATTAGAATATGGTGGAAAAGTTCATTTTTTTCTAGTAACTTGTTTCAAAAAGTTTAACTTTTATATATTTTAGAATCATTACATGTAAATTAAAATACTTTTTTGTTTTAATTTTGATGATTAGAGCTTACAGCTAATGAAAGTCAAAAATCAGTATCTCTAAATATTAGAATATTTACATTTGAGTTTAAATTAATGACCATCCATACAGTATACATCTCTTTCAAACATATTTTGCTTAAAATATGTTTGAAAGCACAATAATGGGGAACACTGCTGACTTGGCAATGGTCCAGAAGACGATCATCGACACCCTCCACAAAGAGGGTAAATCACAGAGGGTCATTACTGAAAGGGGGGGGGGGGCTGTTCAAGGAGTGCTGTATCAAAGCATATTAAATGCAAAGTTGACTGGAAGGAAGGAATTGGGTTGGGAAATGTACACAAGCAACAGTGATGAGCGCACGCTTGAGAATACTGTCAAGCAAAGCTGATTCAAACACTTGGGAGAGCTTCACAAGAAGTGAATGGAAGCTGGAGTCAGTGCATCAAGAGTCACCACGCTCACACATCTTCAGGAAAAGAGCTACCAAGCCATTTCTGAACCAGAAACATCGTCAGAAGCATCTTACCTGCGCTAAAGAGAAACAGAACTGGACTGATGAGGAAGAGAGGAGAGACACAGAATCCATGTTGCTTGAAGTCCAGTGTGAAGTTTCCACAGTCAGTGATGGTTTGGGCTCTATGTCATCTGCTGGTGTTGGTCCACCGTGTTTTCTGAAGTCCACAGTCAACACAGACATCTACCAGGAACTTTTAGAGCACTTCATGCTTCCTTCTGCTGACAAGCTTTATGGAGATGCTGATTTCATTTTCCAGCAGGACTTGGCATCTGCCCACACTGCCAAAGGTACCAAAAGCTGGTTCAATGACCATGTGTTACTGTGCTTGATTGGCCAGCAAACTCGCCTGACCTGAAGCCCAGAGAATCTAGACGAGAGACACCAGACCCAACAAAGCAGATGACCTGAAGAACGTTATCAAGGCAACCTGTGCTTCATTACACCTGAGCAGTGCCACAGACTGATCGACTCCACGCCGCATTGAGGCAGTAATTCATGCTAAAAGAGCCCAAACAAGTATTGAGTGCACAGAGATGAACATACTGTTCAGAAGCCTGACATTTCTGTTTAAAATATCCTTTTTAGTGATCTTATGTAATATTCTAATTTTCTGAGAGACTGAATTTTGGGTTTTCATTCTCTGTAAGCCATAATCATCAAAATATCAAGAAATAAAGGCTTGAAATATTTCCCTCTATGTGTAATGAATCTATATAATATATGGGTTTCACTTTCTGAAATGAGTGACAAAAAATAACCTTTTTCATGATATTCAAATTTTATTTTTTTATGTACCTGTATATACAACAAAAAAATGCATATAAAAAGCTCATTTAAAATATACATTATAATCGTATACACATGCTACTAAAATAACATTGCTTCTCATCATTATTCACAAATCCTTCTTCCAGGAATAATCTACACATATTGCACTTATTATGGTAAAACTTCTGAAAATTGTATTTAGATATGACAAAATGTGTTCAACCACAAAGACTATGTTATGTTGGCAGCTGAAACCATTGTTAAAATATGTTTTGCTTAATAAATACACAACAGAGGTTATGGATATTTTAGGAAAGATAGGCTGTCATTTAATATGAAATAATTTATAAAACTATAAACGAATTGAAAAGACTAAATAGTTAAATAGTGATGATGCCTTAAAGAAATACTGGCTAGCCTCTAAAATATTAACTTTCCATGATATATTCATTTACTTTTTAACCCATTTTTACATGCATGCATATGGCAGATGCTTTTATCCAGAGTAAGTTACACTGTATTTAAGGTAAACACTGTATTTTATCAGTGGGAATCGAATCCATGACCTGGTGTTGCGAGCACACACTCTAGGATTCGAACCCATGACCTGGTGTTGCGAGCACACACTCTAGGAATCGAACCCATGACCTGGTGTTGCGAGCACACACTCTAGGAATCGAACCCATGACCCTGGTGTTGCGAGCACACACTCTAGGAATCGAACCCATGAACCTGATGTTGCGAGCACATACTCTAGGAATCGAACCCATGACCCTGGTGTTGCGAGCACACACTCTAGGAATCGAACCCATGACCCTTGTGTTGCGAGCACACACTCTTGTAATCGAACCCATGACCTGGTGTTGCGAGCACACACTCTATGAATCGAACCCATGACCTGGTGTTGCGAGCACACACTCTAGGAATCGAACCCATGACCCTTGTGTTGCGAGCACACACTCTAGGAATCGAACCCATGACCCTGGTGTTGCGCACACACTCTAGGAATCGAACCCATGACCCTTGTGTTGCGAGCACACACTCTAGGAATCGAACCCATGACCCTTGTGTTGCGAGCACATACTCTAGGAATCGAACCATGACCCTGGTGTTGCGAGCACACACTCTAGGAATCGAACCCATGACCCTTGTGTTGCGAGCACACACTCTTGTAATCGAACCCATGACCTGGTGTTGCGAGCACACACTCTATGAATCGAACCCATGACCTGGTGTTGCGAGCACACACTCTAGGAATCGAACCCATGACCCTGGTGTTGCGAGCACACACTCTAGGAATCAAACCCATGACCTGGTGTTGCGAGCACACACTCTAGGAATCGAACCCATGACCCTGGCGTTGCGAGCACACACTCTAGGAATCGAACCCATAACCTGGTGATGCGAGCACACACTCTAAGAATCGAACCCATGACCTGGTGTTGCGAGCACACACTCTAGGAATCGAACCCATGACCTGGTGTTGCGAGCACACACTCTAAGAATCGACCCATGACCTGGTGTTGCGAGCACACACTCTAGGAATCGAACCATGACCTGGTGTTGCGAGCACACACTCTAGGATTCGAACCCATGACCCTGGTGTTGCGAGCACACACTCTAGGAATCGAACCCATGACCCTCGTGTTGCGAGCACACACTCTAGGATTCGAACCCATGACCCTGGTGTTGCGAGAGCACACACTCTAGTGTTGGTGTTTCTAAAAGTGTGCATGAGTTTGTGGCTCTGACCTTCTCTCGGTCCTCCTGAGGTGCTGTGTGAGTCCGGTTCGGTCACATTAGAGACAGAGTCGCTAGTAACTTACAGCACTGT